>LBNU01015654.1:18254-36208 GCA_014162995.1 Artemisia annua
TACACATAATAAAGGAACATGATGTAACAAAAAGTACCTCATGAGGACCATAAAAAGATTTAAATAAAAAGATTTAAGAGATTAAGATTTCCATACCTTCAACTTGAAGTGCATTTGACCCTGCCCAAACATCAACAATAAAAATGCGTATCTAAATTAAAAAAATTCAAGGGATCATGAGATAACATTTGAATGCTACAAACGATTGATGATGGAAACATAAACAATGAAGCAAGACACATACCTTCGAGGTCTTGATTCTCTAGCCAATTATCTTCTCCAACCATATAAAAATATGAAATCATCTGATTCAAAGATATCCAGACAAAATCGTAGGTTATTTTTGGATGATTTTTTGAATGTATTGACATTAAATGAGGAATCAAAATTGCCTATTATCATCATAGAAGAGGAGCGTATAGAAGACATTAAATGAGGAATCAGTTAATTTGATTGAATGTAACCAATTGTTTGAATACGTCAATCGCATTCAATAGAAATTCAATGGATTGAAACGGCTTGTGGATTGAAGCAAAATTAATCGTATAGAAGAAGTTTTAGAGCGGTGAAGCAAGTGTTGTACTTGACAAAAATATCAATGGGCTGAGCATCCAGACACATCCAGATCATTAACTTCATGGCCGGGGTGGTACAAAACTCTATTTTATTAGAATACATAGACTATTTGTCGCTATAAACTATACTACTTATAAAAGAAAAACAGTTAAATTGAAAAGTTGAGTTTTCAACACTTGGTCATATGAAAGAGAAAAATAATGTAATTAATACTCTTATTAAAACACTTCATTACTTAATAGTACAATAATTTATTCACATTGTACAACCAATTAAAAACATATCTACCAAATTAAATACAACCAATTAAAACACTACTTACTAAAAAGTACGATAAAATTTTCATAATGTACAATTTAAATAAGCTACAACATAATCCATATGAAATAATTAAACACACTAATTAATGTTATTTTTAAACACCCTGAAATGAAAAGTACATGCTATAAACCGACTTGACCCGGGACGATTCAAACCTGACGGGTTGACCCGATTTAATTTGACCCGTTTTCGACCTAACCTAGTGATTCGTTGTGTTTTAGTGTGCAAAACAACAAGTATTCAAAAATATCAACAAAGTGAGGTCAATGTTATCGTGAGTGACAACAAGACGTAGAGAAATACAAGTAAACCTTTTAGGAAAAAGATTACCTCGTAAACTCGTGCAATGTGATATTTGTGAGACCGGGAAGTGATTTCCCGAGTCGTACCCCAACGAGGTGTGAATGGAAAGCTACGTGAAAGATTGAGATTAAAGACTTGTATGTTTGGTTGTGAAAGATTGTTTGGATTTATGGTACGTTAAATTAACGAAATTGGAAAATTAACGAACGAGGGTGAAAATAAATAAACCTAAAGGGAATAAAAGGCAATTGGCAAACTAGGGAAATCCTAAAACACTACGGGAAGCAAAGTTAGGTATCGGGAATCCTAAATCACAATTTAAAACAAACACGTAACGTTTATTTAAAAACAAACGTCACGCGCAAGATAAAACGTGAAATTTAAACACGAAAGGTCCTACGAGCCTACAAATAATTTTCTTACGCAATAAATGACAAAAGAAAATTTTAGAAAAAAGAAAATTAAAAATTTAATAAAAATTCTATTTATTATGAATTAAAAACAATTTATCACTAATTAAATCAAAATAAATACTAAAACTAATGAAATAAATCTGAGATTTTTCTGAAAATTAGATGAACTTAAAACTAACCTAAGGAAAATACAAATTGTAAAATAAGCAGTTTCAAAAGAGCAGAAAATAAGCTACTAAAGGCTGAATAAATAAGCAAAAAGGCAACAAGTACTTAACTAATAAATATTGCACAATGATAATGAGAAGACCCTAGGGCAGAGATGGTAGTGTGTGGTGTGGTTGTGTGTTTATGCAGGAGGTCAGGGGTTCGACCCCTATTTTTGCACAAAATTTATTTTTTTTTCTTTTCTTTTTCAGACACTTAAACTCAAACAAAAACAACTTTTGGAAACAGATTTTCACCAAGTAAACTTAAGGTTAAACCTTTACAAATCCTTAAATCAAATCAGATTCAAGGATTCATAAAAAAATTTGTTCAAGCTTTTGTTTTGAAAATTCACACAACTCCAACAAGCCAAATGAGCTAATAAGCTCACTACAGCTTCTACAAACATAAAAAAAACAACAACAATAATCAACAACAACAGGAACCAACAACTAATCAAGGACAATTAACAAGAACAATTTAAGAACAAGCTCAGCTAAACTGAGTACAAGCAGCAGCAGACACAGGAAATGGGCCAAAGTAAGGGCCAAAATAAGCACTAAGATAAGCACTCTAGCCTAAACTAAAAGCAGAAGCCTAAAGTTAACCTAGGGGGCTTTTTAAATCAACAGCAATCAATCCAAATGGTTAATACATGAGCAAACTGAAGCTAAAAGAAAATGGGTCAAAATGATGGGGACTGGGTGCAGGGCATGAACCAGGCCAACTAGGCAACTTCAAGGTTGATTTTAAATAAGCAAAAGTCTTTCAATCTGAATTTTTCTTTTTGATCCAGTTAAACAAGCTACCAAGGTGTCCAAAACAACAGCTTTCATGTACTTCCAAACAGGATTGAACCCTACAAAGGATTTAGCAAACTGTCCCACTTTTCAGTACCATGAAGTTTTTGACTTTTTAATTGCTTATAAAAGTTGACTTAAGTTAGATTTTAATAGCCTAATCTTACTGAAAGTGATGAAATAACCCTAAATGAAAGTATATGAGGCAATATTAACAAGTTTTATCACTAACTAAAGATTGCACCAAGTCAAAAATTCAACAGTTAAGCTGTGAATCAAGTTCTTAGGTTTATTTAACTTTTTACTTAAAAACTTTCCATGTAATGCTTGATTTGAACTATCTACCACTTGAGTATGCTATCTCAGCCAATCTTACCTACTAAACCCCACTCTAATCTCAACAGTAACCTTGATCCAAACACCCCTAATATGACTGATTATGAAAATTTATCAAGGCAATTCACTGAATAACAGCACAATCCTAACTAATGAACTTATATTAGGCTGCAATAACACTAATTTAACAGAAATAAACAACAATGAACAATAATTATCATGTAACAAAGACAATAGCATAGACTTGGTCCAAAGGCTTACTTGCCATCCAAGCTAGGAATCTGAGAACCAAGAATCAAAAACATATCCTATCATCCCCCATGGGATTCTAAACCAAGATCCATAACTGCTACTGCAACTCAATCTTCTTCTTCAATATTCATTTTTTTTTTGTATTTTTTTTTTCTTTTCTTTTCTTTTCTTTAATCTTTTCTATTCTTTTGATTCAAACTTCTTTAACAAGTCTCAAAGAACATTCTGAGATTAACAAATGACCTTTGAATGAAATAACAAGAAAATAGGACTTTTGATTGAAGAACACGAATTGTAACCAAACTGAAATAACTTTAATTAAAATTAAACTTGAGAGTACAATTGCAAACTAAGTAGTAAAATAGAAAAGATACAAGAGAAGGGATGCCTCTTAGGGCTACAATGAAGGTCCTATTTATACTAAAATGGTGGTAGGTACAAAATGCTCTTCTTGTGCTTGCCTCTCTGGAATTAGGGTTTCAACTTGGTCTCTTGAACCTTGCGAGGCAATCCCAGCTGTTCAATTGCTCTAAATCTAATCCTAGCCCCACATTTGATTTTGGCGGGAAAACAGTTGTGGTGTGAATTGGATTGCCAGGGTGGATTTTTGGTGTTAGGTAGGGTTTATGAAGAATAGTGGGATGGGAATTGGTGAATGGTGGTACTTTTGAGGTGGTGATGGAGTGTAGCAGAGGTGGTGTTGGGTGGTGGTGGTTTATCCAGTGTATAAACGAGGGAGGGGGAAGGAGAAGAGGGGTTTGACCGTTTGACCTGGGGTTATATAAAAAACGGGGTGGGACTTGGTTGTTGGGCTGGTGAGGTAAATGGGCCAAGGAAAAGGTTTGGATTTGGTTTAAGGGTTTAATTTGGGATGTTGGGTTATATTTGTTGGGTTTATTTTGGGTTTATTGATTTTGTAGACCAAGTAAAAATATAGGGACTAAACATGTAAAGGCTGAATTTCCAAGGACCAAATCTGCCATCTTTTCTAACTTACTTCCAAGGACCAATCTTGCCACTATTCAATTCCACAAGGTCCTTTGATGGTTAAGCTCCAAAATAAAATACCCGGGGGACCTTTGTTGCCAATTTACAAACTGCAGGGACCAAACATGTAAAATCTCCAAACTTGCAATCCAAGGACCAAATTTGACAACTTGTGACTTTTCAAGGACCAAAGTTGCATTTTCCCTCCACCATATTCCTCCAGGGGCCATTTCTGCCATTTCTGAAAGTTCAGGGACCAATCTTGCCAAATGTGAAACTTCAGGGACTACACTTGTAATTTTTTGAAAGCTTTTCACCCAAAGATCATTTTTGATTTTAAAGGACTTGGTTTGACTTTTCTTTTCAAAATAAATGCTCAGGGACTAATTTTGTCAAGTTTAGAAAGTTGGGGGACTGAAACTGCCAATTATGCAAACTTTGTACGATTTTCATTTGTTTTTAATCATTTTGCATTTAAAACATATAAAACACGATCTTTGGGATATTTTCAGTATTTGGATGTGTTTCCGAGTGTTTTCACGTGTTTTGGCAGTTAAAATATGATAAAAATGATGAGTATTTACACACTCATCACCTAGCAAGTTGATCCGGTTTGAATTGACCCATTTTTCGACCGGAACGGTTCAACCGGTTGAACCACCCAGGTCGAACCGGGTTTCAAAACATTATGTTTAATTATCAAATCTTCAAACTTTTATTATTTTTCGTTTATAACCTATAAACTTTTTTTTTATCAATAAACTATATGTCGCTATAAAATCCCATTGCTATGCACGGATACTCGTCTAGTCTATTTAATACACACATGTTAGCAAACTATTTTTTTTTTCAACTCTAAACAACCATTTATACGATAAGAGAAAACACTTAGAGCATTTCAGAAAAAAAAAATGTATTTGAGAAAAAAGTCCATTGGCTAATAATGGATCACATAAATTGAATGTCATGATTAACCAATTAAAGCCAAAACTAAATATCATTTTTATTCAAAATTGATTGTTTTTTGTATAAAGAAGAAAAACTTTGTTTTAATTTCTTTTAGATTTAAATAAAAAGAACGTTATGTTTTGACTAATTAATACGGAGTATAAAATACTATCATATTCAAATTTTAAAAAAGGGTTAAACTAAATTCTGTTTTACGGATTTAAGTGTAAAATTATAAATTTCAATTTACACGATTTTTGGTATGTTTATAATCTTAACAAATATTTCATTTACTGTAAACTTTTGAAAAAACAACTTATTATTATTATTACCACCACTACCACCACCACCACTACTACTACTTTTATTATATTGTTACTATTATAATATATATAAATTAGTCATAGTACCACTAAGATACTCCGCTTATGTACGAAATATCATAACAAACCGAAACACAAATTATTAAGATATGTAGATGATCACTCAGATTTCGACTTCAATCTTTGGGACAATTTCATCCATATCCTTGTAAAAGTTGGATATTACGTTAATATCCTTACAAATTTGAATATTACGTCAATATCCTTCAAAATACTCATGTATACCCAAATAACCATTTTAATTATATATAAATCAGTTTAATTTTTAGAACTCTCATTTACATGTGAGTTAATATGTAATATTACCCTTTTACCCTTCTCCCTAAATCAAATCAAATCAAAATGCTTAGTTTACAGTCAATCATATCTTAATATCATCTTGTTTTTATTTCAATTTGCATATCAATGTTTCCTCGTGTAAATGAGATTTTACAAACCCACTGCCACTAACACATTTCCATTCACTTAGTAATTAGAAGCTCAAATGTCCCCTCAATTTCCCCCATGTGCTTGCCCAGACCAATCAATCAACTCCTCGAAATATTTTACGTATATTCTACATGTATGATTTCTCCGGAATAAAACGAGCTCCAACATAATGAATACTAGTATTTTTTTAAAACCATGGTTCAACACAATGACAAGTAATCTATCAAAACTGAATAAGGGTTCACTCACACAATATAAGCATCAAGTTTGAGCCATGAGAATAAGGAGAAGGTTATTAGTTTTTTGAAAGAAAAAGATTGATGTGCTGAGAAGAAGCTAGAAGGGTTCAACTGCGGAACTAAGCGTGATTCAATATGTTATAACCAAGAAACACCTTCAGGAGGTCGGGGATGCTCGAAATAAAGAATAGACATGGTATTTATTAGATTAAAAAATTAGGGAAGATGTGTGTGTTTTCTAGAGAGAGAAAGAAGGAAAACACACACACCTTGAAATACAATGAGACATCCAACCTCCTAGTTGTGACTAGGAGGGGTATTTATACTACAAGATTAGCCTAACTTAGCACTATTGATTAAACTAGTCCTTGTACTTTGATACTAATGCAATTCCCAACTATAACATAACTTTTAAGGCTAACAATCTCTCCCCAAAGTGATGTTATACGGGAATTGCTTACAACGTTCCCTACAAGTAAAATTAAATACAAAATATAAGCGCAGCAGCTCCGAGAGTGGTCTTCAACCTTCATTGCTTCATTCAACTAGAGTCATCTCAGCTGCCATATCTTTACTTGCAGAAGAACAGTGTGAGCAAATCTAATTAGGGATTAATTGCAAACTGACAACGATTAGTACACTCTCCCCTAATTAGTGTTCTCCCCCAAACTGACAACCTTTCTGATGAATGCCCTGAATCTGAAGAAGTCTTTTGATAATTAAATGCAACCCGTCTTTAGTCTTCTAACATGCAGCGGAAAATGTAGAACAGACTGTAGACTCGATCTTCTTCAAGATTGTCCATTCGAGGGAGCAAAGTATCAACATCTTCATCTTCAACAAATGCATTCCAGCTATCTTACGAATCAACCCATAATGTACACATGTAACCAACAAAGGTAGAAACGATGACACCAAAGTAACAAGTTGAACCACTGACCATCTCTGCGGATATCAACTCCGGAATAAATGATTAAGCCCGATCACGTGAACCTGTTGTGCGTCCCTGATGTACACATTTCTCTCCCCTGATGATTGCGATCTCATCGGAATCAGCATAACATTGTGTACATGAAGTATTAACCGGAAGCACGTTAGCATAAATCATAATCAGCACGTGTGAAGATGTCGATAATCCCAATCTACTAACAATACCATTTGAAATCGTCTTACTCTTTATCAACCTCTGAATCAACAACGACGGCTATTTCTATTAATCTCAGGAGGAAAAGCTCAATATGACGAACTTGAGAATGAAGTAAAATCCCCCAGACTTGTGACTTAAGCTTGTACTTCATCTTGTGACTAAGAACGGTGTACCATAAACCACTAACAAAAGTGTAATAAGCACAATGCCTCTTGACATATCCTCAACTACGTGAGACACTGAGAGTGATAGTTACTTTGTGGGTATAGAAAGAAAGAATCACAAAAGTAACTAGATATCCAAGTCTTCGTCACCATTAACATATATATGCCCAAACAAGTCATCTTCGCGGAAAGGAAGAAAGAAAGAAGATGAAATAAGTACACGCATCCGTAAAACTTCACTTCAAACCCAAATAAATGATAAAGAATTCTCCCCGTAGTCTCAAACATCTGATACCAGCCGTTGTCATTTGATTGTGAATCTTGATCAGGATCTTTTAAGCTATACGTGGTGTGTTTTGATGTGAGATATATTGGTATTAAGATAATGAAACAAGGAAATGAATCATGTTCTATAAAATGGTTACCAATTAGATGTGTTTTTGGAGTGATGGTAAGGTTGTGATATGCCCTAATTCTTTAGATACCCCATGTTCCGCGGATCGAACTAGGGTTTTGTATGTTAGGTTTGCAATGAAACCTTGAGAAACTCAAAAAAATTTCATTCCTTGATGCTCGGTAAAAGACCCTTGAATTTCTAAAATATCACTCCTTACTCGGATAAATCCCATACTCGATAAGCACTACTTACTCGATAAGCCCACTTAGTTGATAAGCCCAATACTCGATAAACCCACTTAGTTGATAAGCCCAATACTCGATAAACCCCACTAACTCGATAACTAAGTAGTTTACTCGATAAGTCCTTCTTTACTCGATAGCTAAGTAGCTTACTCGGTACAATGCCTTACTCGATAACAAAGGTTATATCGAGTAGAGTTTCCCTTACTCGATAAATCTCAGCCCTTACACGATAAAACAAGGTTACTCGATAAATAAGCTGCTAACTCGATAAATAGTAACCAAACTCGATAAAGCAATAGCTTACTCGATAATACCAGTACCTTACTCGATAATTCCCGAAAAATACGCTCCCTAACTCGATAAAACCCTTTCTTACTCGATAAAACCGTACTTTTTTCCAAGAAAAATCGCCAAAAAACACATTTTTACACCACAAAACACCACGATTCGCCCCTGGTTAGCTCTGATGCCACTTGTTATAACCAAGAAACGCCTTCAGGAGGTCGGGGATGCTCGAAATAAAGAATAGACATGGTATTTATTAGATTAAAGAATTGGGGAAGATGTGTGTGTTTTCTAGAGAGAGAAAGAAGGAAAACACACACACCTTGAAATACAATGAGACATCCAACCTCCTAGTTGTGACTAGAAGGGGTATTTATACTACAAGACTAGCCTAACTTAGCACTATTGACTAAACTAGTCCTTGTACTTTGATATTAATGCAAGTCCCAACTATAACATAACTTTTAAGGCTAACACAATATTAATGTAATATTTTGATGGCGAGGGGGTAAAAAGGTAACATTACTTATTAACCGCCATTAATATTAGAGTTGTAAGAATAAAAAAGATTTAATTATAATTAAAATGGTTCTTTGGGTACACACGAGTATTTTTAAACTTTTGAAGGACATTGACGTAATATTAAAATTTACAAGGATATTGACGTAATATCCAACTTTTCTAAGGATATAGGTGAAATTCTCCCTAAATCTTTTATGAAAAACATTATCTATAGTTGGTTGTAGTCCTAGGGGCTACATTTAACAATTAAAAACATGCAATGAAAGTTGATACATTTAGTTGGTTGAGAGAAGGTAAATTCAGAAAGGCTGATCAATGAAGGCTGGTCAATGAAGGCTGATACATTTAGTGAAGGTACAAATAATTTATGCATGTTAAAATTTTCTATGTTAGCATTTTCTCAAGTTTAATTATCTAATGCAAAAGTAAGTATAAGGAGAAAAACACTGAAACTAGTTACTGAAATTGTTTTTGTTACCATACACTATGTTATCGAGTATCACTTAAGGAAGGAAAGTAAATAAGATGAAATAAAAAAATTATGTTATCACTTAAGAAGGAAAAAGAGTAACTGAAATAAAAAAGGCAATTTAATTGATTTTGAAACAAAATATTTACACCTAAAATTGTACTAGACGAGTACGTGTGCATAGAAACAGGATTTATAGCGACATATAGTTTAAGTGATATTTTGGTTAAGTGTTTTGTGTAACTATAGCTGTTTGCCGTTAAAAAATCTCGTTCATATGCATGGGTACCCGTCTAGTATATATAATTGACAAACCGAAGTAACAAATATGTTTTTTATATAGTTGACAAACTAAAATATAAAATATGTATTTAATATATTATTTAAGTTACAAATCAAAGTATCAAATATGTTTTTATATAGTTGACAAACTAATTGACAAACCAAATATTCAAATGTGTATGTGTAAAGTTCGTATAAAGATCCTCTCAAGTTCATTTTGTGTTTTCTAGTTTCAAATGAATAGAGTTGACAAATGTGTGTATGTTAAGCTCCATTTAAATTTTCATTTTAAAGTATGCATGTAAAAAATATCGGAAAGTATTAAACCGTGTATGTGCTAAATTACTTTTAACTAGGGATTAGCATTGTAGACCCAAGACCGTTCGAGACCGAGAAAATCGACCGGACCGACCGAACCGAAGGACCATCGGTCCGGTCTCGGTCCCAACATTTTCCTTATTTCTGTCTCGGTTTGGTTCCGTCTGGTCCGATCCGGACCAATCTTACTTAAAAACCGACTATTATGCCTTCATGGATCAGACCGGACCGGACCGGACCGGACCGGACTGAACAGAACACATTCGATCCGGTCCTCGGTCTAGGGTTTTGGTCGAATTCGGTCTCGGTCCGGTCCGGTTTTAATCAGTCTGGTCCGGTTTTGAACCGATGCTCACCCTTACTTTTAACCGTGTTTTTCTTTTAAAAGTTTTCATGAGATAAAATAGGTACAGAACAAAATTAACTGGAAAAGATTGTACAATGATACTCTCTATTCTTTTGATTCACCGTGATTCCTAAGCAACTCTTTTGACTTAAAAAATATCGAGCAAGACCTAATCCACTAAATTTGTTAGATTAATCACACACATTAGGGATGAACCAAACTGATAAGAACATTAACATTTCATTTATAAACAATTTTTGACCCGTTTTCTTTTGAAAGCTTATTCCAGATACTACTAAAGCTTAAATTACGGCTGGCAAAGATTGTACAATGATAGACTCTCTATTCTTTTGATTCACCGTGATTCCTGAGCAACTCCTTTGACTTAAACAATAGCGGGCAAGACCTAATCCACCAAACTTGTTAGCTTAATCACACACGTTAGGGAGGAACCAAACTCATAAGAACATTAACATTTCACTTTTAAACAAATTTTGACCCGTTTGCTTTTAAAAGCTTATTATTAAATTATGGATGACAAAGATTATACAATGATAGCCTCTCTATTCTTTTGCCTGCAATAAAAGGATATGTTTTGTTACAACCCTTATTTTAGTTATATATGTTTCACACATTTGGTGGTTAATATCTCTAAAGAAAAACCATAATTGATCTGATGAGGATTAGACATGTTTATAAATGCAGAGCCCATATTGCATTAGTTCTATTACAAATCAAGAATATAGTTGCTAAAATTATAACATGGAAGAGAGTGTTACCAGATTACACCAAAAGGAGCTATAGCATCTAAACACTTGATAAAGTCCACCAAAGTCTGACCTGCAAAACTCTTGGAGAGCATGGGGATGATAAAAATTATAAAACCAAATCACTTTTGTGATAATACGCATAAACCACATCATGTTTAACAGCCCGATACCATTGACCAAAATTATTCACTATGCACCCATGACCCCCTTTATTAGGTTATCTTATAAATATGCAAGTGAAAATAAAAACAAAACCTAAAAAATTAATTGAGCTTTTCATACCATATTCTTTAATTGAATTCCTTCAAATATCAATACCAAAACCAATAAAGCATGGGATCAAAACGCAGCAACAATAAGTTGAAATCCATAACCATTGTAACTTCACCAATCATATTCTCAATACCCTCCATCATCAAAAAGTGTACATATTACAAAATCTTAACTCCTAAAGTTAACGGATACAAATTCACATATAAACAACAAAATCATAACATCCTACTTACGTATACATAACTTAACGTTGAACCGACACTTAAGTAACCACATTTAAACAGCTCTTGCTCCTTACGTGGCTTTTCACCAACATCAGTTTTAGTGAAAAAAAATATTGAACAAAGTCTATAAACATAATACACACTGGTAAAAGTAACAGAGGTAATTGTTAATCTTGCCCCCTAAGTTGTTAAGTGTTTAGTCTGATTAGTTTCAGCCCGATCTAACGACTGCTACAAAGTGTGAGATGAAGAAAGCCGAGCACTTTGGTGTGGGTGGAAAGAAAATTGGAATTACAGCATAGCCCATATGAATTGGCCCATATGTTCTTTTATTGAAAAAACTTCTCTGTAATCCTAAACCTTAACGTATTTATTAAGAGCATGTGGTATTAGGTCATTCCTTTTCTGGACCAAAGAAATTGAAACCATGTATACTCATGTGTTCTTTATTTTCCATGCTTGTTTTTGTATCTGGTCCCATGTATTTCCTCACAAATCGGATGTCTTCTTATTAGTGCACATGATGTAATTAAGAGAAAAAAATTGTTTCCATCACAAATACACATAATAAAGGAACATGATGTAACAAAAAGTACCTCATGAGGACCATAAAAAGATTTAAATAAAAAGATTTAAGAGATTAAGATTTCCATACCTTCAACTTGAAGTGCATTTGACCCTGCCCAAACATCAACAATAAAAATGCGTATCTAAATTAAAAAAATTCAATGGATCATGAGATAACATTTGAATGCTACAAACGATTGATGATGGAAACATAAACAATGAAGCAAGACACATACCTTTGAGGTCTTGATTCTCCAGCCAATTATCTTCTCCAACCATATAAAAATATGAAATCATNAGAAGATAAATACAAAAAATATAGATAAGATGCAATTAACAATAGGATTAAAATTTTTAAATAATTATCTTTAATAATAAAAAACTATAATTAAACATCATAAATCAAACAAAACAAAGATTAAATTATTTGTTTTTTAATAAATAAAAATATATGATTCAAAAAATTAAAAAAAAAACCCCGCGCGTGCGCGGGCATTATAACTAGTACACATAATAAAGGAACATGATGTAACAAAAAGTACCTCATGAGGACCATAAAAAGATTTAAATAAAAAGATTTAAGAGATTAAGATTTCCATACCTTCAACTTGAATGGATCATGAGATAACATTTGAATGCTACAAACGATTGATGATGGAAACATAAACAATGAAGCAAGACACATACCTTTGAGGTCTTGATTCTCCAGCCAATTATCTTCTCCAACCATATAAAAATATGAAATCATCTGATTCAAAGATATCCAGACAAAATCGTAGGTTATTTTTGGATGATTTTTTGAATGCATTGACATTAAATGAGGAATCAAAATTGCCTATTATCATCTTAGAAGAGGAGCGTATAGAAGACATTAAATGAGGAATCAATTAATTTGATTGAATGTAACCAATTGTTTGAATACGTCAATCGCATTCAATAGAAATTCAATGGATTGAAACGACTTGTGGATTGAAGCAAAATTAATCGTATAGAAGAAGTTTTAGAGCGGTGAAGCAAGTGTTGTACTTGACAAAAATATCAATGGGTTGAGCATCCAGACACGTCCAGATCATTAATTTCATGGCCGGGGTGGTACAAAACTCTATTTTATTAGAATACATAGACTATTTGTCGCTATAAACTATACTACTTATAAAAGAAAAACAGTCAAATTGAAAATTTGACACTTGGTCATATGAAAGAGAAAAATAATGTAATTAATACTCTTATTAAAACACTCAATTACTTAAAAGTACAATAATTTATTCACATTGTACAACCAATTAAAAACATATCTACCAAATTAAATACAACCAATTAAAACACCACTTACTAAAAAGTACAATAAAATTTTCATAATATACAATTTAAATAAGCTACAACATAATCCATATGAAATAATTAAACACACTAATTAATGTTATTTTTAAACACCCTGAAGTGAAAAGTACATGCTATAAACCGGGTTGACCCGGAACGATTCAAACCTGGCGGGTTGACCCGATTTAATTTGACCCGTTTTCGACCTAACCTAGCAAGTTGATCCGGTTTAAATTGACCCATTTTTTGACCGGAACGGTTCAACCGGTTGAACCACCCAGGTCGAACCGGGTTTCCAAACATTATGTTTAATTATCAATTCTTCAAACTTTTATTATTTTTCGTTTATAACCTATAAACTTTTTTTTATCAATAAACTATCTGTCGCTATAAAATCACATTGTTATGCACGGATACTCGTCTAGTCTATTTAATAAACACATGTTAGCAAACTATTTTTTTTTTCAACTCTAAACAATCATTTATACGATAAGAGAAAACACAGAGCATTTCAGAAAAAAAAAATGTATTTGAGAAAAAAGTCCATTGGCTAATGATGGATCACATAAATTGATTGTCATGATTAACCAATTAAAGCCAAAACTAAATATCATTTTTATTCAAAATTGATTGTTTTTTGTATAAAGAAGAAACACTTTGTTTTAATTTCCTTTAGATTTAAATAAAAAGAACGTTATGTTTTGACTAATTAATACAGAGTATAAAATACTATCATATTCAAATTTTTAAAAAAGGGTTAAACTAAATTCAGTTTTACGGATTTAAGTGTAAAATTATAAATTTCAATTTACACGATTTTTGGTAAGTTTATAATCTTAACAAATATTTCATTTACTGTAAACTTTTGAAAAAAAAACAACTTGTTATTATTACTACCACCACCACCACCACCACCACCACCACTACTACTTTTATTATATTGTTATTATTATAATGTATATAAATTAGTCATAGTACCACTAAGATACTCCGCTTATGTACGAAATATCATAACAAACCGAAACACAAATTATTAAGATATGTAGATGATCACTCAGATTTCGACTTCAATCTTTGGGACAATTTCATCCATATCCTTGTAAAAGTTGGATATTACGTCAATATCCTTACAAATTTGAATATTACGTCAATATCCTTCAAAATACTCATGTATACCCAAATAACCATTTTAATTATATATAAATCAGTTTAATTTTTAGAACTCTCATTTACATGTGAGTTAATATGTAATATTACCCTTTTACTCTTCTCCCTAAATCAAATCAAATCAAAATGCTTAGTTTACAGTCAATCATATCTTAATATCATCTTGTTTTTATTTCAATTTGCATATCAATGTTTCCTCGTGTAAATGAGATTTTACAAACCCACTGCCACTAACACATTTCCATTCACTTAGTAATTAGAAGCTCAAATGTCCCCTCAATTTCCCCCATGTGCTTGCCCAGACCAATCAATCAACTCTCGAAATATTTTACGTATATTCTACATGTATGATTTCTCCGGAATAAAACGAGCTCCAACATAATGAATACTAGTATTTTTTTAAAACCATGGTTCAACACAATGACAAGTAATCTATCAAAACTGAATAAGGGTTCACTCACAAAATATAAGTATCAAGTTTGAGCCATGAGAATAAGGAGAAGGTTATTATTTTTTTGAAAGAAAAAGATTGATGTGCTGAGAAGAAGCTAGAAGGGTTCAACTGCGGAACTAAGCGTGATTCAATATTAATGTAATATTTTGATGGTAATGGGGTAAAAAGGTAACATTAATTATTAACAGCCATTAATATTAGAGTTCTAAGAACAAAAAGGATTTAATTATAATTAAAATGGTTCTTTGGGTACACACGAGTATTTTTAAACTTTTGAAGGACATTGACGTAATATTAAAATTTACAAGGATATTGACGTAATATCCAACTTTTCTAAGGATATAGGTGAAATTCTCCCTAAATCTTTTATGAAAAACATTATCTATAGTTGGTTGTAGTCCTAGGGGCTACATTTAACAATTAAAAACATGCAATGAAAGCTGATACATTTAGTTGGTTGAGAGAAGGTAAATTCAGAAAGGCTGATCAATGAAGGCTGGTCAATGAAGGCTGATACATTTAGTGAAGGTACAAATAATTTATGCATGTTAAAATTTTCTATGTTAGCATTTTCTCAAGTTTAATTATCTAATGCAAAAGTAAGTATAAGGAGAAAAACACTGAAACTAGTTACTGAAATTGTTTTTGTTACCATACACTATGTTATCGAGTATCACTTAAGGAAGGAAAGTAAATAAGATGAAATAAAAAAATTATGTTATCACTTAAGAAGGAAAAAGAGTAACTGAAATAAAAAAGGCAATTTAATTGATTTTGAAACAAAATATTTACACCTAAAATTGTACTAGACGAGTACGTGTGCATAGAAACAGGATTTATAGCGACATATAGTTTAAGTGATATTTTGGTTAAGTGTTTTGTGTAACTATAGCTGTTTGCCGTTAAAAAATCTCGTTCATATGCATGGGTACCCGTCTAGTATATATAATTGACAAACCGAAGTAACAAATATGTTTTTTATATAGTTGACAAACTAAAATATAAAATATGTATTTAATATATTATTTAAGTTACAAATCAAAGTATCAAATATGTTTTTATATAGTTGACAAACTAATTGACAAACCAAATATTCAAATGTGTATGTGTAAAGTTTGTATAAAGATTCTCTCAAGTTCATTTTGTGTTTTCTAGTTTCAAATGAATAGAGTTGACAAATGTGTGTATGTTAAGCTCCATTTAAATTTTCATTTTAAAGTATGCATGTAAAAAATATCAGAAAGTATTAAACCGTGTATGTGCTAAATTACTTTTAACTAGGGATTAGCATTGTAGACCCAAGACCGTTCGAGACCGAGAAAATCGACCGGACCGACCGAACCGAAGGACCATCGGTCCGGTCTCGGTCCCAACATTTTCCTTATTTCTGTCTCGGTTTGGTTCCGTCTGGTCCAGTCCGGACCAATCTTACTTAAAAACCGACTATTATGCCTTCTTGGATCAAACCGGACCGGACCGGACCAAACCGGACTGAACCGAACACATTCGATCCGGTCCTCGGTTTAGGGTTTTGATCGAATTCGGTCTCGATCCAGTCCGGTTTTGATCGGTCTGGTCCGGTTTTGAACCGATGCTCACCCTTACTTTTAACCGTGTTTTTCTTTTAAAAGTTTTCATGAGATAAATAGGTACAGAACAAAATTAACTGGAAAAGTTAATTTTTAATTTTTGAGTAGTACCGTACAAGGAAAGTAAAACTAGAAGAACCGGATCCCAAACACCTCATAACTCTGCTACCACTACCATCTAAACCCAAAACAAATATTTGAAAACAAATATTACAATCAATCTATAATTTTATATGATCATCAGGTATTTGTAGTAATGAAGTGTCGATCTGTAGGATGCGTATGGTCAGAGTCTCCGCCGGTACACAAAGTCACCGCCACCGTCGTACTTGACCGTCCACCTACGCTTTACACCGGCGGATCCGATGGCTCCATTTTCTGGTGGAACTTATCCTCATCCTTAGATCACGTAACTTCTTATCTGTTCACATCTCCATTTTTTTCATTAGGTTATGTTTAGTGATGAATTTCAACTCATATTTTGCTTGTTGTTGTAAACAGAATTAGTTTTTATGATCAGATAATTTTGTTGTTGTTTTGCTCTTTGTTTGATATATGTTTTGGAATTTGCATAGATTGAGATTGTATGTAATTGCTAAAACTAATGGTGTGTTTGGCGCAGAGCGTTTAGGAACATTTAGGAGCGGTGAGCGTTGTGATTTTTAATGCTCGTTTGGCAAGCAACAAGTAGCTTTATCTATATTTTCGGAATGCTTCTTTTCCAACGCTACATGAAGTAGCATTTAGGAGCGACGGAGCGTTGAGCATTTAGGAGTTGTTTTACAAATTATTATTACAACTACAACTACGTTACCAAACTTTTTTATAGAAAAATATAGCTAATGCTTAGTGCTACTACTGCTATTGTTATTTTTTTCGAACACACCCTAACACTTCTCAATGTGTAACCGAATTAGTGTTTAGGATTATATTATTTATTAACGTTTATTATTTTTTAAAGTTGCAACTGTTGGCAAACGCAATTTGCTGTTAGAAGAAGTCGGCTTATGGATTTGGATAGGTTGATATTATATGTAATTGCTGGAGATAATCAATTTAGAATTCTTAGTGTTCGAGTTACTCGAATGTAGTTACTTTATGTATTTCTGAGTTGAGATTGATGTTTCCGGAGCCAAAATGATTTGCTAGTTTTAGTATTTTGTAATAGTTTGGTGCTGCCATTAAAGCTAGAGGAGATTGTTTATTTTTAATTTTTTAAGA
>LBNU01015656.1:0-10464 GCA_014162995.1 Artemisia annua
CCATATCTTCCGTGGATTCATTGAGTGTAAATCCAACCTAAATCTTCAGCATATCTCAATAAGATCAAGCTACATTACAAGAATCATGATGTTATGAATGATGTAATAAAAGATTTCTAAATATGATTAAAAACATATTAACTAGAAGTAACTAGGACAAGTTAGTTAAAGGTTATGTTTATGTCTAAACAAAATGTGTAAAAGACTTAAACTTATGTTTATAACTTGTTGCTAAATTTCACTTATTATTTTGTCGTTAACAAAACACGGTAAAGATCGTAAAATATAAATAACGTTTTTAGGACGATATTTGTATTAACAAAGCTTTTTCAAAAGCTTGTCACAAGCTCATTAGTGAACTCCAAACTTTGAACTTTAGCTTTTTGGAAAGCTTAGTTGGTATACTTGTTAGTTCCAGTGCTCATTTTCCCTTTCAAGGTTATTGCATAAGCTTAATTAGGCCTCCAAAGTTGTCCCAAAACTGTTTGGTTATTCAGGTGACTGGAATTGCTTATTTGGCTTATTGAGCTTATTCAGTGTGCTAATTTCACACGTTTCACTTGTTTCATGTTCATTAAGCTTAGTTGCATCTAGTTTTACCATTGTTTCTAGTTCCTTTAGCTTATTTTGAGCTTTTGGACACTGATTGAGCCAAAAAGCTCATCTGTCTAATTTTTAAGCTCTCATTTTGTTTAATTTCAAGTTTTAAAATTTTTGTTTTCATTAAAAGTTTATATTTACAGTAGTATAATAGGTTAGTAAAAGAAAATCACAAAAACATCATTTTAAGCTAAGTGATAGCTTCTATTTAAGAAGCTTATTGCTTATTAGCTTATTTTCCTTAAGCACTTAGTGTTTTTATAATCACAAAAACATCATTTTAAGCTAAGTGATAGCTTCTGACGCTGTCACTCTCTATTTACTTCTGGGCCGTCACTCTTTAAATTATAACCTGACGGCTTACACCATATAACACCTGACGGCGTCAGGTGTAAAAGTTCCAAATCTTTCTGGCCCGTCATTTGAAAATTGGTTTTCACTCTTTTGTCAATGTATGCTGACGGCGTCACCTTGGGGGACTCTGACACCGTCAGGTAGTAATTCCTGCTTCTTTTGAGACTTTGTCGTTTTCTTCACTTTTATGCTCCAAAAACGTCCAAATATGCATGTTTTCCAGAATTCCTCTCAAAAGTACCTAAAATGACAAAAGGAACGATTTAGGGCAATATTTGATCACATTTATACGAATTAAGGCTTAAATGACCCCTTAAAAGCGTAACACTTTTCGTCTCATCAAATACCCTTACACTTGAGATTTGCTTGTCCTCAAGCAAATGAGCTTTTATTCCAATCAAAATATGAGTTAGGGGTCATTTAACACGAATATAAAAGTAATTACAACAAATAGTTATTAGACCCTAATCATAACAAGCACGGAAATCATACACTAGCACCTCACAAATAGTGTTTGGATTCTCTCATCTCTCAAATGTCATAGAATTATATCTCATAAATGAAAACGGAAAATAACACTCACTACCTGTCATAGCAAATAGATTACCATAGGCTTGGGAGAGGATCAATTACTCCTCCACTAGGCGTAAGCACCTAAGATAAACTATCAAAGAGGGCTTTCCAAAGGGTTGTAACGTAAGGTGTAGGGATATGATAAACACGGTTTGGTTGGAATAAAGGGTATTTTAATGGTGGCAAGTTAATTATCATGATCAAATACATGCACTCTACATCGTTGCTTAAGTCAAGACTCGACTCAATCTTAAACTAAAAATGAAATAACAAAAACTAAAAAGAAACATAAAAGGAAACGGGATGGTAGTCCGTATGTTTTTCTCTTTTCTTTTTCATATTTTTTTGTATTTTTCTTGATTTTTCGATTTTTTTTTTATACACTCTTGCCCTACCATCCAAAATAATACATCATAGGGGAGTTGCATTCCCCTTACACTTGAATCTTTACATAACTTTACAATTACTATTCTAATGACTCGAATTAAGATAATTGAAAAACTTGGAGTACTTTTAAAATGTTTAGCACATATGGGGGTAATAATGTTGTTCTTCCCCATTACTCCATTACACTAGTACTTTACCCATGAGTCCCAATCGTCCCAAAACAATATGTACAAGGATATGACTTAACTTAGCAACCATGTAATTGACTAGATAATTAACTAAGGGTTTAATACAAATTTTGTCACAATAATGCACCAAAGGTGGGTGCATACAAGGTAGGCTAAGGCGATTTGGGTGTACATTTAGTGGGGTGTAAACAAATTCTCACTTTGAGTAAGATGCTCACAGATCGAAACGAAAGGATAGGCTCGGAGGGGTGTACTAGGGGTATCGTGTACCAAAAATGGATACAACGCAAAGGGTGTGGGAGAATTACTTGACCAATGAAGTCAATGTAATTATAACAAAAATACGGGTGTAAAACAATGAGTTAATCCTAATGCCTCTTATCATGTAGTAAATCTTAACTGAAAATACAAGGTTACAAGGTAACAACAATAAAATACTAAGTCTGAAATGCACATCTCTTCTAGTTATCTCTAAATCCAGAATAGCTATCAAAGTGTAGTCTTCTAAGTCCAACTCTCCACCCATAACCCAGCTTCCTACTAAACCTGCCGCAGGAAAAGAAATGCGGCTAAGCTTAAAAAGCTCAGTGAACAGATATAACAACAAAGTAATATGAAATAGAAACGAATACAGAATATGGTGTAAAGGAAATGACTGAAATATAATCAAAATGAATGAGAACGGAAACAAAAACTAAAGTAAAGGTTAGTCATCTACCACAAGCCCAGAAACATATAACATATCATAATCATAATCACACATAAGGCAACATATGTAGGGGAGACCTACCAGAGTTGTGAAGGACGTGCATGCACGCAACATCAATCACCAGATAATAACAGATAACTTATAACAGATAACAGATCTAGGATGCATCCATACACCCCCACAGAAATCAGATTGGCCATAATAAATCATATCATAAAGCGTGCACATTATATAACAGAAAGGGGACGTGGCAGAACATCACTCTACTGCCCTAGAATCATGTCAGAGGTGCATCACTGACACGGACATGGAACCCCCATGCCTAGTGAAATAAATTTGGCTCGGGTGTCAAACTGGAATAGGTTAAACAGAATGTCATAAAATGACACAGATCATAGGTCATCATAATAATCCAAATCAGAAATACATATCAGAGTTCATATCATAAGGTCCAAATCAGAAAGTCCAAATCAGAAGGTTCAGATATAATAAAAGTTCATCACAGAAAAGGTTCAGAAAACAAAAAGGGATTCATAGCAATGGCATAGGGAATCCTAATCAGAATGAAAGATAGCAAAAGAAAAGAAATCATGAGAAACCTTTACTGAAAAGGTCAGAATATCTGTACCTTAACGCATATGAAAGGAAAGCAAACGAATGAATGATATAAGGAGACAACGTCGCGCCTATTCAAATGATCTACACAAAATAGGGATCACTTAATACTTATATGTTTATTTCATAAGTTATAAGTGGACTTTAATGATTTATACTTATAGTTATATTCATAACTTATTTTAGGCTTATTTTACAAATCTGGGTCAGTTTCTCATGAATTTTAAGACACATCAAATGAACTCCAGAGACTCTCCCAATTTTTCTTGAGGTTCCCACATAAGTTAAGTAGTTACTCAAATTTTTGCAGATTTTATTAATAGGTGTAAGTACCCTTTAAAAATTCACCTTCCCAGACCTACCCAGAAAATAACTACACAAACATGCAGAAAGTTTGTCTTTGGTTAACCCATTTATACACTTCAAAAAAATCCCCAAACATTTCAGGAAGTCCTCATATCCTATATTTAACCCCTGTAAAAGGAGAGCTCTTAACTCCTTATGGTTTGAAAATGAAAAATAAAAAACACCTACTTATTTCCAGGCATCCGAAACACAGTTTTGATACTTAATCTTGAAAAAATCAAAAAGGTTACCTCCCGACCTCCAATCACCATGAAATTTATATATTCAGAAAGTAGACAGAAAGTACTCATGTTTAGACTCAAGAATCGCCCAAAAACACATTTTTATCATTAACTTATGACCCTTGCAACACGACCCATTTTCTGGACAGCATGCAGTTGAGACAGAAACAACACAACCCTAGTCCTTTTTAAACCATTTGACCCATCAATAAATCCTAGGGTTTCTCCAGGTTTTAGTAGCCTTATTAAATGTCTTATTAATGAACTTATTAGGGTTTTAACAACATGAATTATGGCTGCAACACAAGTGTGAGTCGAGCACAATTAAATCAAGGGTTGATGTGGCTGAAACAAGAAAGAAAGTATATAGGTCGATTTATATTGTTAACATCTATATGATTTTATGTCATGAATTTCATGATTTCATGTGAGAGTGTTGCTTAGCATGCTTCTTCTTTCCTTCTTTTTAGCCGATCACAGGAAGTAACACAACACATGCAATATATGACATCAATGAGAAAAGAATAAAGAACAAGGAAAACATGTGGTACCCTTTGTGGTAGTTCTCGACAGAACAGAAGAAAAACAAGAACACAAGGACACTAGATCAAGATGAAAACCAAGCAACCAACCCTTATTCGTCCCTAGCTTGAACCCATGATCAAACAAACCTTCTTTTTCCTTCTTTGATGTCGAACAGAACATAAACAAGGCCAGAAAACTTTATGCCACTCTTTAGGGTTAGGGTTTAGAACTTTTGTGAAGCGTAATATTGTTGTGCAGAAAAAAACAATCGTATCTTTTTTTGTTGTATGTTGGGTCGTGCATGGGCCAAGAGCCAAGGAAAACTCATGGGCTAAGTTTAATTAGTTAGGTCATTTGTGTTACTATTAGTTTGTGTACAAAACGAAAACGGCCCAAGATGATATTCGTGTCACGTAAAATAATTCTCGGCTTTTATTTTAGGTTTTTTAATATTTTCAGATTCAGAAAATGCTCAGAATATCATTTATGAGGTTTCGTTGCAATTATTTGGATATATGGTTAATTCGTCAAATTATATTCACGTTTTTAATTATTTGTATCGTTATTTAGAAAAATTTCAAATTATACGTAAAATTAAGATTACAGAATTTAGGGTTTTACAACTCTTCCCCTCTAAAAAGAAAATTTCGTCCGCAAAATTGAAATGTAACGAGATGAAGACGTATTAAATCATGCAAAACATGAAAACTTGGTTTCTCATGACTCTATCTTTTCGATCTAAGATGGCTTCTGTTTCACACTAAAGGAACATATCAGGTGGCGTCAAATCAAATGAATAGGATATCGCATACATAGAATGACAAGGGTATTCCCTCGGAAGAGATACGCGGAATACATTATGAACATGCGACAGCTGAGGAGGTAGAGTTAGACGATCGGAAACATCCCCCGAAACGTACAAAAATCTCAAACGGTCCAACAATAGAGGACTAACTCACAAAACGTTATTCTTCCAAATTCTCAAACAATCATGCTTCCAATATAACCTTCCCAAGCATTCTCAATAATAGTCCAAATTCGGTTCCACATAATTCTGATCCTTATTCAAACAAATCATAATGCAACGGTCTCACAGACGCGAAACGTATAAGTAGCAAAACATATGTGTACCCCTCCATATGAACACTGGCATACATACTAATAGAAAACAATTCAATCGATGACATCGGACGGTAGAAAGCTCTACAATGAATCTTAAGATCGTTATCAAAATACAGAGATCAACAAGCATATCTCGAGGATCCAAACANTAATTCTGATCCTTATTCAAACAAATCATAATGCAACGGTCTCACAGACGCGAAACGTATAAGTAGCAAAACATATGTGTACCCCTCCATATGAACACTGGCATACATACTAATAGAAAACAATTCAATCGATGACATCGGACGGTAGAAAGCTCTACAATGAATCTTAAGATCGTTATCAAAATACAGAGATCAACAAGCATATCTCGAGGATCCAAACATATCAAATCATACAGCGATAAGGCAGATCAAACGTACCGATAGAAAGAACCTAAAGTGTTACTAATCGCAGATAGTCGCCAACGGAAACAGAAATCTAAGGCTTCTCCAAGGCACTTGATGCGCGGGATTGCGACCACGCACTAGGGTTTTACTTCTCAAGGGATCTTGAGAAGCTTGCAATCCCCACCAGGCAGTGTACCTGACCGATGTAGTATAGTGTAGTGGCAAGTACCGGGGGATTGATCGTTCTCTGCGGGAATAGTGTTGTTAGGATTGAAAAGCTACTCTAATAGGTCTAGGGGTGAGGGAAGATTCTTTTTGTATTTTTATTATTTTTAGGAAAGCAAGTAAAAATCTCGGGTTTTTAAGGAATGGGCGGAATTAGTTGCTAGTCAACTAACCCAAATAACTACTAATGCAAATAAAATAAAATAACAAAAAAAATAAATGTTTGTGAAAACTAATATGGAGAGAAGTGTGTTTACTTAGATTTCCTTACTCCCTAACTATCTTTTACCGATTGATTAGTGTGTATTAATTGCGTGGGTGACGGATTGTATTCCTTAATACCATTCGTAGGGGTGTGTACGGACTTCCCCTAACTCTATGAGCTCCTACTTCACTCCTATGTCGAGCCGGCTAAGAAGCTCCTAACATGGGATCACTAGAATTCACTCATGCAATAAATACAATCAAATAACCTTAGTACACCTTGGTTCATGTTTCTTAAGACGTCAAGCATGTTACCAACCGGAAGTCTGCCAGTTTTCTTAAGCCTAACATCGATAATCACCGATCTAATTACAATTAATAACACACCATTCAATCAATAATCAATAGTTAGGTTTCATTAGATCTAAGCAAACACAAAGAAAACCTAGCCTAGCATGTTAAACAAAAGACAAGAACAAGATAGAATCAAACAACACATAGACATATTGAATGATTAATTGATTACTTATCTTCAATGTAACATGAGAGATCCAAGGGTATAAAACCCTTAAAAAAGCTGCAAAAATCGTCTAGGGTTTCTCTCTAAAAAGTTCCACACAAGTTCCACCCTTATGACTAAAAATTATGTGAATATATATAGAAAAACAGATCTGATGGCGTCATGTTATAGCCTTGACGCCGTCACCTCGCCGTGGTTAGGGTTTCTTGATGGCCTTCTTTACGTCGTCCCTCTTTAATCCGTTCTGGCTTATCAAGGCTTGACGGCGTCACATCCATGCTTGACGCCGTCTGGAGTACTATTCCAGCAGATTTTGGCACTTTGTCGAATTCTTCACTTTTATGCTCCAAAAATGTCCAAAATGCTTCCTTTTCCAGAATTTCTCTCGAAAGTACCTAAAATGCCAAAAGGAATGATTTAGGGCGATATTTGATCAAATAAATACGATTTAGGGCTTAAATGACCCCCGAAAAGCGGTACACTTTTCGCCTTATCAAATACCCTTACACATGAGATTTGCTTGTCCTCAAGCAAATGCGCTTTTATTCTAATCAAAATACAAGTTAGGGGTCATTTAACACTAATATAAAAGTAATTACAACAAATAATCATTCCACTTTAATCATAATAAGCACGGAGATTACACACTAGCACCTCACAAGTAGTGTTTAGATACTCACATCTCTCAGGTGTCATAGAATTATATCTCATAAATGAAAATGAACAATATCTCTCACTACCTGTCATAGCAAATAGATTACCATAGGCTTGGGAAAGGATCGAAAACCTTCTCCACTAGGCGTAAGCACCTAAGATAAACTATCAAAGAGGGCTTTACAAAAAGGGTTGTAATGAGGTGTAGGGATATGATAAACACGGTTTTGTTGGATAAGGGATATTTTACTGGTGGCGAGTTAAAGATCTTGATTAATTACATGTACAATATGGCGTTGCTAAGCCAAGACTAGACTCGACTTAAGCTAATCAAAAACTAATAAAAATATAAAATAAACATAAAAAGAAACGGGATGGTAGTCCGTATGTTTTTTCTACTTTTCTTTTTCTCATTTTTTTTTTTTTTTTTTGTTTTTTTTTTTTTTTTTTTTTTTTTAATTTCATACATTCTTACCCTACCATCCAAAATAATACATCATAGGGGCCTCGGTTCTCCCCTTATACTTGAACTCTTACATACTTTACAAATAACTAAACTAATGACTCGAATTAAGATAATCGAAACACTTGGAGTACTTTTAAAATATTTAGCACATATGAGGGTAATAATGTTGTTCTTCCCCATTACTCCATTACACTAGTACTTTACCCATGAGTCCCAATCGTCCCAAAACAATATGTACAAGGATATGACTCGACTTAGCAACCATGTAATCAATTATATAATTAACTAAGGGTTTAAACAAATGTTGTCGCAATAATGCACTAAAGGTGAGTGCATACAAGGTAGGCTAAGGCGATTTGGGTGTACATTTAAGTGGGGTGTAACAAATTCTTCCTTTAAGTAAAATGCTTAAAGTTAGAAACGAAAAGGATAAGCTCGGAGGGGTGTACTAGGGGTATCGTGCACTAAAAATGAGTACAACGCAAGGGTGTGGGAGAATTACTTGACCAATGAAGTCAAAGTAATTATAACAAAAACACAGGTGTAAAACAATGGGTTAATCCTAATGCCTTTTATCATGTAGTAAATCTAACTACACGAATGTAGTCTCACTTGTGGATTCGGGATGGTCCTAACGCAAGTTCTAGAATCTAAGTGCTACCGGTACACACACAAGCATTAAAGATGAATGCTTTTCCTACCAATTATAGGGGCGAACCTCACATATTTGGGGTGGAAAATTTTTTAGTGGTACGGTTTTTTGTGCTAGTCATATAACTCCTATCAATGAGACGCTCATTAAGACCTAAGTTTCACTCCTAAATGTTGTAAAAATATTTAAATTTGGCACTAAAATTACCCTAACAGGTATTTTTCTCGGTTTTATTACACATCTACCTTTAAACAAACAAAAATCAAGCTTAATTGCATTCTCTAAGGTATCATAATTTACCCCCCCTTACACTTAAGATGAACATTGTCCCCAATGTTCAAATAAAAAGATGTAATAGTAAATAAGGTAAAAGAATGAAATCAAATACTCCCCTGATTCGCTCGGTAGATAAAGGGGTAACATGGTTAGATCTTCTTCCAAGAAAATGAACACTCAAAGCTTCCCTTCCGAAATATAAATCATCTTCTTGTCCAAAATAACCTGTTAAATCTGAGAAAACAAACACGAAAAACCAAAGCATCAAACCGAACAAAGACAACTCACAACTAGATGTAATTCCAGACTTAGAAATAAAACAATTAAAGATATAATGCTTGCAAAATGAATGTTTACAGATTACTGGAAGTTTTAATTCCTAGAAATTCTGTAAAACATTGATTGTGACTCGATACAAGCATTTGACTCGAACAAACACTAATATGTATGCTAATTTTATATTGTTATGATTCATGTTCAATCTTGTTCTTTAAAACAGATTTAGATTTCCCTTACACTTATCTTTTGCAAAATACCTTTATATGTAGTTAAGACGAAGTTAAAAACAAAATAAAGCATTTTCACAATTTAATTTGAAACATGAACCAATAACAATAAAAATAAAACACACATACGGAAATAAAAACAAACAAACAAACAAACAAAACAAATAAAGCCAATAAAGCTTGGGTTGCCTCCTAATAAGCGCTTGTTTTTGTTCGAGTCACGAGCCTGACTCTACCCTTATTTAACAGAAATAGGGGAGGTTTTCCCTACACTTAGAATTAAGTGCGGGTGGAAGTAGCGATACACACCCTTAGGGTGGAAATATGCCACGTGAGGTGAAGGGGGTGAGTGAATGGCTTCCTTCATCCTAAAACTACCCGGATAATATTGGTTGATGGGTGGGTCGATTCCTCTTTTGTCTCCTAGATGTAAATCTAAGGATGAAAAGTTGTGTAAAGGTTGAGGTTCCGGTTTATCAACACTAAGAAATTCCCTAGAACTAAGAGTAAGGTTATCATTACAAGTGTTCAAACCTATATCCTCTAGTTGTGTTTGGTTCAAAGGTTCTACCTCCATCGGGATTCCTAAAGTCTCTTCTACTTCTTCCGGGTAAGTCATGGGCGGTGTGGGTGCCTCAAATGATGGTTGAGTATGTAGGGTACTTTGTAAGTTTGTGTTATTTACCTCATCATGTGTTTTAGTAGAATCTAACCCAAACATGTTCCTAAGTATCTCAAATCCTTCTCTATCCATGTCAAGTTCTAAGTCCGATTCGTGAGAATCCTCCTCAATAACTTGATCACTATGTTCAATTTGCCTAAAGGATTCATCATGTGTTTCTTGAGATTCAAAGTCATTGATCATAAAACCTAGGTCTTTTTGCTCAATGTGATCATGTTCGGCTAAATCCTCCTTAATTGTTTCCT
>LBNU01015656.1:19432-39863 GCA_014162995.1 Artemisia annua
AAAAAAAACAAGAAAGAAGACAAAAGAAAACGAAAAAAAAAAAAAAAAAAAAAAAAAAAAAAAAAAAAAAAAAAAAAAAAAAAAAAAAAAAGTAAATAAAAAAAAAGGGAAAAAAAATAAAAAAAAAAAAAAAAAAAAATTTTAAAAAAAAAAAAAAAAAAAAAAAGACCGTGAATGGTAATAAGAACCAAAAAATAAAATAAATAAATAAATAAATAAATAAATAATTAAAAAAAGGGACAAAAAGACAAAGAAAATGGTGGAAAAAAAACATGGACTTAGGTTTCCCTATTAAATATTAGGTTAATCCCCACCATTAGATCAAACTAGATGAATGGTGGGGATTTGTCCCTTAGTATGTACCAAAATTAGAGTATGCAAAATAAAGTGACTCTATAATAGCAATCGTTTCCTAAAGTAGTGCATGTATAGTTGATGTTATTGTAGTGTATGTATAGTTTCGTAAAGTACTTTTAAGTAGTGTAATAACAATAGTTGACGCCTACCTGTATACTTTCACAATAGTTCACTTTTTAGACCAACTGGCTTAGCTTAGTTGGCCACCTGGGCTCCTTCTGGAGTTTAGGGGAAGTTTTACCTAGGGTTCAAGTCTTGCAAGAGACAAAAATTCAGGTTTTCCTCCTAGTGTGAAGCCGTGAATTCTAGGGGTTTCCCTTCGCGAGTCTCTCCTAGTGGTTCGGGACTCGGGGTCTGCCCGTTTGGATGGATTAACTCGGGAGGTTGGATTTCAAGTGTGATGCCGTTCAAAAAATAAATAATAATAATAAAAATCACTTTTTAGTTTTCACTACTTTCAATTACAATATTTAAGCCCCTCAATTTCCAATATTTACACAATTTATCCTCCAAATTAAAACATGTATGAAACACCCTCAATTAACATAATTTACAAAACAGGCCCCTCTAGTTTAATTAATTTCAAATCGAATTACATAATTAACCAAAATGACAATTTAAATCCAATACTTACAAAATATGCATCTTAGGTCCTTATAGTTATTTTTCCCATTAATCTACTGTATTTAGAAGAGTTACAAAAATGGTCCCATACTTTCATAAATTACAAAACAACCCCTTAACATTATTTATTTCAAATCGGTTTTAAGAAAAATTCCAATTCATAAGCCCTAATTTTTCCCAAACCCTAAAATAATTATTATACAATCATTACATTTATTATGAACCAGAAAAATTATGAAAACCCTAATATTTGGTAAAGAAACCTTTTTCCTACATTATCTCTTTTTGCCGATTTTACACAATTCCACACTAGATGATTTTAAGCCTCAAACAATTCAACCACAATTTTTACAGGTAGCATATATATCATAGAAGTCCAGAAAAATCAGATCTCAAATCAGAAAATTCATTTAGGCTGATTTATCTATTTTGCATGAAATTAGGGTTTCAGTTAGGATTAATTTCGTATGGCCAATTAAACATGCATGGATCGAATTTAACATTTTATACAGATCATAGAGATTATAGATAGTGATACAAAAATACCCAAGATGGTTAGGATCGAATGGATGTGGCCTTGTGAATTATTCTTCTTGGTAGGGTTTATTTGACACAAACAATGCTCCAATGAATTCCCGATCACTCCACAGCCTTACCCACTATTTTTCCCACCTTTTATGATCCAAAAAACGTTCATGAAAAATGGTGTAGACCCTTGGAAAATTATGTGGCCGCCAGATTGATTTTAGAGGTGTTTTTAGGGTTTATTTTATGTTTTGGAAATGAGATAATTGCAAAATTATATAATGATTGACTAGGGAATGATGGGGGCCGGATCCTAAGTGATTTGGGGGAGACCAAATCAGAAATTTTCACCTTCTATAATTATCTCATGTTTATCTCTTTTAATTTCAAGTTTTGTACAACATTTTATTCATTTTTGGCCTTATAAATAATAATTAAACGTTCCCCCTAATTTATACAAGTTTTAAATGCATTAGATGTCCCAACAAAATTAATAATAATCATTTGTTAAATTTTTCCAAGTGTTTGGGATTTTATTTGTATTTTATTTAAGCTTTTATTTAGTTTTTAAATTACAAAGGCATTTTGGTCATTTTGCAAAATTTTAAATTTCAGGTATTACAACTTCTTCCCCTCTTAAAAGAAAATTTCGTCCGCAAAATTTGAAGTTGCAAGGTCAGATGAAGTCGTAGCAGATTACAAAAATCCTCGCAGATATCCTCACGCTCAGGGAGGTTCTTCCAACAGAATCTTCCAAGTACAACTAGTTTCTCATGACTCAATCCAGATAAAAACAAAATTTTAGGATCCCTCAGAACAAAACGAATCAGAGTGAATTGGGTCAAACCAATGCAACATACAACAGATGAAGCNAAAAAAATTAATAATCATCATTTGTTAAATTTTTCCAAGTGTTTGGGATTTTATTTGTATTTTATTTAAGCTTTTATTTAGTTTTTTAATTACAAGGGCATTTTGGTCCTTTTGCAAAGTTTTAAATTTCAGGTATTACAACTTCTTCCCCTCTTAAAAGAAAATTTCGTCCGCGAAATTTGAAGTTGCAAGGTCAGATGAAGTCGTAGTAGATTACAAAAATCCTCGCAGATATCCTCACGCTCAGGGAGGTTCTTCCAACAGAATCTTCCAAGTACAACTAGTTTCTCATGACTCAATACAGATAAAAACAAAATTTTACGATCCCTCAGAACAAAACGAATCAGAGTGAATCGGGTCAAACCAATGCAACATACAACAGATGACGCTAAGTGAATCTTATCAAAATTACATACTGATTATAGACAGAAATCAGATCAAATGACGAGATTCAAACAATAGAGAGCTTTACAATGAAGCTTAAGATTTATAACAGATATACAAATGTTAGCAGAATGAAAATCAGAGTTTCAGACTTATTCAGATTCTAACGGACAAGGACAAAATAAACATGGGTAGAAAGAATTCAGAGTCTCACTAATCGCCGATAATTCAGATGAGGTATCAGAACTTCTAAGGTTCAAAGGCACTTCTCGGATATCCTATGACCACAATGAGTGCACATTATATGGTGTAATTATTATCACGTTGATCAGGCGTCATAATACGAGCACCACATAATTATGCCCTCATGATGATCATACTTTATCTCGAGTCGTGAACAAATTACTTATTCTTAGTCCACTTAGTACTTCTACAGTCCAAAAATCAACAGAATCAGACATCATAACCTAGAGGAAAAACAAATGCTCATAAGAGTAATGGAAATCTCAGAATTTCTAACAGAAGTAACGTACTGCGTTCAAGAACATGGATCTTNTATAAATGTTAGCAGAATGAAAATCAGAGTCTCAGACTTATTCAGATTCTAACGGACAAGGACAAAATAAACATGGGTAGAAAGAATTCAGAGTCTCACTAATCGCAGATAATTCAGATGAGATATCAGAACTTTTAAGATTTCAAAGGCACTCCTCGGATATCCTATGATCACAATGAGTGCACATTATATGGTGTAATTATTATCACGTTGATCAGGCGTCATAATACGAGCACCACATAATTATGCCCTCATGATGATCATACTTTATCTCGAGTCGTGAACAAATTACTTATTCTTAGTCCACTTAGTACTTCTACAGTCCAGAAATCAACAGAATCAGACATCATAACCTAGAGGAAAAACAAATGCTCATAAGAGTAATGGAAATCTCAGAATTTCTAACAGAAGTAACGTACTGCATTCAAGAACATGGGTCTTCACCATTCGCCAAAATTCTCAAAATGAGGTCATTATCAAGAAAACGCAGAATGAACACGGAACTGAGATGTTTCTAGAGAATTTGAAATCTTTACAAGATTTATAACCAGATAATAAAACTTAAATGGGTCAATGGAAATGAGAATTCATCGTCAACTTTTTTTTTTCTTCACAGAATCAGTCCATTCAAACATAGGGGTTTGCTTCAATATCAGTTCATTCAGAAATTTACTATCTCCCATCTCTTCAAGTCCGGTCATTTATCTTTATTTGTCCATCAACCTAGGGTTGAACGAAATCATGAGCTTGAACCTCGTTTGTCAATCCTTCTGCAGTTCCTCTTGGAATATGATGGAGTGATGTGAACTTCTGGCACGATCTTGAATTTCTTCATCATCCAGTCTACTTCCACGCTCAATTCATCTTAGTACCACCAAGATGAATAGGGAAGTGAGACTACATGTCTTCATCAGCTCCGGGTCCGCCATCTTGACTAGATTTTGTCCTCTGCTCGCCAGCACTTCTGCTCTGTAGGGATCGTCTTTCACTCTTCGGGGTTACCACTTCTGTTGTCAATTCCAGCTCATGCAGTGCACAACATTCTCATACGTTGTAGTTGACTTGATGAATAAACAATCATCTTCCCGCGATGTCTACGTTCATGACCGAGTCTCTCTTAGAAGCGTTCCAATTAAGGTACCACTTGCGGGTGCACTACATGACTAGAACATCAAAGGTGAAGATTGTGATATAGGAACATATAACTTTTTTCGTTCCAAGATAATAATAAACAGTTTTATTTTGTCAAATGATATTTTAACCTTTGACTAGTACTTATATTCTTTTTAAGTTTGTTATTAACAATTTAATTTAGAGGTAATATAGTAAATATAATGAAATATTATTGTCTGTCTCTACTTTTTATAGTAGACATCTAATCTAATATAATCAATCATAAGAAAATGATCATGACAAGTTTCGAAAAGGAGGGATTTAACCGGTTCGAATCTGTGCGACGGTAAGTTCAAATTTTCTAGTTAGAATAAAAATGGTTAATAGATATTAATTAGTTTGAGATGTTTTTATTGTATATAAAGGGTACTAATGTCTAAACGAAAAGTTGAAGGACAAAAGAATTGCTATGGCTTAAATACCAAGGGTGAATATTGTAATTTTAGAAAACTATAAATATGTATATCCGATCCGTAAACGTAAACAGAGCGTTTAAATTTGTATTCTGTTAAATTTAAGTAATACAGATTTCCTTTGTGTCAAACTTTTTAAAAAAAATAAGAGAGGAAATAATGGAAGAGATTAATCATTTTTTTCACGAGGCGCATCCATTGAAGCTCATTGACTGGGACAAGATGCAAGAAAGTAGAGTTGCCTGTAAGTGCGATATATGTGAGGAATCCATATCAGTTGGTGACTCTGCGTATGCTTGCACCCAGTGTCGTTTTTTTCTTCATAAATCATGTTCACAACTTCCAAAAACTATCAACTACCCTTATTTATATCATCGTCCTCTAACAATCACAATGTTCAAAACTGTTCGTTCCAAATTTTATGTTTGTAAAATTTGTCGTCAAAGAATAGCTAAAGGGTTTTTTTATACTACTTACGGTGGTGACAGGCCAGGATTTACTTGTTGCAGTAACTGTTTTCTTGTTGAGTTTGCTTGTAACACAGAATATGATGCTATCAAGGAGAAGGCAACAATCAAATTACAACACGAAGGCCACCCACAACATACTTTAACCCTCCAATTAAGGCATGGTGCATTCCGTTGTGATGCCTGCAAAACTGACGAAAAAGGCTTATTCTATCAATGTGATAGTTGTGACTTCTGGGTCCATGAAACCTGTGCTTTCATACCACCTACCATCGATCTACCACATCATCACCCTAAGCACCCACTTGTTCTTGTCTATTCACTTCCAGAGAAATTCTACAAATACCCGTATTATTGCAAATTTTGCAACAAACACATTCGAAGGAATGAATGGTTGTATCATTGTGCAAACTGTAGATATTTTGCACATATCAAATGTGCTGTGAATGCACAGCAACAACCTACTACTCCAAGGTAAATCTAACTTATAGTATCTTTTAAATTGTGTATGTTTGTGATTAATTATCGTCTGAATACAAAATATGTACATGATTTCAGAGATAATCCGAGCACTTCCGCAGCTAGTGATAATGAAATCAGTTTGCTGCATTTTCCCATGTTGGAGGCATTTACAGATCCGTTGAAACTACTGCATTCCAAGATCATAGCTCAAGATGATATGGAGACAACTGAGATTAATCATTGGAGTCATCCTGCTCATCCATTGGTCCTGAATGTTGAAGATCCGCAAGGTAACAACATGATGCCCGACATTAACTCTGGTGATCCGATAAAGGTATGTTATGCATGTGTACAACCCCTTTCTTACCCATACTATAGCTGCAAAGAGGATGGATGTTCTGTATTCACTGATCTCCACAAATATTGTGCCCACTTACCCCGAACATTACAACATCAACTTCACCCAAATCACACCCTTCACTTGGTAGACACATGGGGACGTAAAAACTTCTATAAATGCAATGGTTGTTTTAGCTGGGGCAACACGTTCGCGTACAGATGTGGAATTAATTGTGAGTTTTGTGTTTGTGTAAATTGTGCATTTTTACCCAGAGTCATCAAACACGAATCCCACAACCATCCTCTTACCCAACTTATCGATCCCGAAGTTCTCTGCAACGCATGTAACAAGTGGCATGTTTACATAAGCTATGCTTGTAAGGATTGTGATTTCATACTAGGCATGTATTGTGCAATGAGGTCGCCAAAGTCACTTCCTCACAGGTATTGCAAGGGACATGAAATCCCATTGACGTATCCGCCGGTTGATGATCATCCTGCAGATTTCTATTGCGACATTTGTGAGGAGGAAATGAACCCCAACTTCCCACTCTATCATTGTCACAATCACAAATCCAGAAGTTCTTTTCACCTTGGTTGCATTAGTCGAATTGATTTCTACGCAAACATATGGCGGGCGGGCACAATAACTCCTTCGTATCATAAACATCCATTAACATATGTTCGAAGAAAGAAAACACCAAAGTATGTGTGTTCAGTTTGTAATCAAGATATTAATGGTTACTTGGTTCTTGAATGTCGGGCTAGAACATGTAATTTCAATATTTGCTATTATTGTGATCGGAATAAGAAATGGTGATTTTGGAGGAAGTAAGAAATTGAAGGGTTGTGGGATTGTTTCAATAAATTATTTCTTTTGATATTCAATTGGTACTTGTTTTAGTTTCATATTTCCATCTACACATGATATATGATTTGAAGGATGCAGATTATGTGTTTGATAATTTGTCTCAAAGTTTATAGTTATTTGCTAGTACACATTCGATGCTTATCTAGGGGGGTGTTTCGGAGTCCATATTTTATTCACAGTTAAGATAGCATATGCTTATTTCCTCAATATATAAGCCAATGAGCACAAATCCAAACACTTCTAATGTGCATCTTCCTGTTAAGAAATGCAATAAGCCAATAAGCACTCAAAATACACAATCCTAAACACCAGTAAGAGGTTACATTGGGTGATGGTGTGTGGGCGTGTGGCCCTCTGCAACCAACGTACGTGTGTGTTCAAACCTGTTCAGTGGTCATATGTTGTTGAGCACGTAATTTGAACAGATACTAAGTTAAGGCTAAAGGTCTTTAGGTTTAGCCAAATTGGTTAAGTATATATTGCTTCAGTGTGACTCACAAGTCGTGCCTGAGACATGTAAATATACACTTTTTAATCTTTCGACATGACTTTTTTGTATTCCATGGTATTGCTCTTTAGCTGATGGGTCGAGAGCCACCCTTGGCTTTTATATACATATTTAAGTATTCTGCAGTTGGATAATAAGGAAAAGTAATTACTTTTAGTTTACTTAGACTTATGACGAGAATGCATACTTTTGTGATGTGAAAAAATGTCCGTTTTGCAAAACATATAAGAAATGGGATATTGATATGAAAGGGATTCTGTGAAGTTTTAAAGGTCTTGTTATTGTACATTAAAAGTATCCTATCACAACTTGAGAGTGCTGAAAGATGTTTCCTTCTAGCTTGTGATGGGATTGCTGATGGTTCTACTGGTTTAAAGCACATTACAGAAAATGTAGGTTTAAGGGATGGTTACTTGAAACAGATGGCTATGTACCTTGACTTTGAAAACCTTGACTTATAGGATATTATGTTAACTAATGCAGTGTATGGTCAATGTATGGTCTTGTATGGTCAATGGTTAGTAGAAGTCATAAGTCATAGTGGATGGAGTAGCTGTGTTGTTAATTTAAGGTCTTGTATGGTCAATGGTTAGCAGAAGTCATAAGGATAGTTTCCTGTTTTGGTATAGATATTGAACTTTGACTCATAAAGCTCTCCACTTGGGAAAATTTACTGGTTATACAGTTGAAGTAACTAATAATACTGATTGATCAGTTGCAGCTAATGTTAAAGGGAGTAAATACTGGTTTAGATGGCTATGTACCTTGGTTTTGAACTCCTCTGGTTTTTAGCCTTCTATTCTCAGATACAAGAGGCCATGGTAGATAGATTGTACTTTGAGGATAGATTCGTTCTATTAATCTAATAATCTATTGTCATGATGAAACTTCTGGAAGTGCCAAACTTGAATGCTCACTTTGAAAAGTGAAAACCCCCCGTGTGATGATAAATCCAATCAAGTGAAGAAAGTGATCAAACATGGAGCTTGATATATGTATTATGGTCAAGTTTAGCTCTCAATGTTATGTCAGTCTTCATAAAAGTATCCTATCACAACTTTAAAAGTATATGTGCAGAATGGTTCCTGTACTTTAAAAGTATCCTATCACAACTTGAGAGTGTTGAAAGATGTTGCCTTCTAGCTTGTGATGGGATTGCTTTTACAGTAGTAAGTTGCTAATGGTTCTCCTGGTTGAAGTGTTTGGAGTATGCATAATAATGGATGGCCTGTTGTGTGCGAATGTCTTGGAAATCCTTTGAAGCTGCACTCTTTTTTCCTTCCTCAAGGTTTTCCCAATGGGTTTTACTTGGGAAGGTTTTTAAGGAGGCAGAATCTTTGGATTTCAGCACTGAATATTCCAGTATGATGGATCTGGTATGGCTGATCAAGTGTATTGGAGGATTGATTCTTAGGCAGTTGTTATACATTGTTTTATTTTTTTTATTTTTTTTTTTATTTTTTTTTACAGAGTGTATGTTTTCTCAGGTTATTTGTTATGCAATATACTTTACCTTCTCACGAAAAAATAAATGTCCGTTTTTATTTAAAGTATGAAGTATATCTTTTGTATATGTGGGTTATGTGGAGAATTTATGCGGTTTGTTGTAGCTGTTCATGTTCTGATATGGTTGGTTAAGATGCATTTATATTATCAGCTTGTTTCCTTTTTGTTCATATTATTCAATTGTTAATATCTACAGATTATGAACTTTAGTCTCATATAATTCAAACTATAGGTTTGGCATGTCACCAGTCACAATCACAACCTGCTTTCGGAAGCAGCATTTCTGGTTCATCGTCTTTTGTTTTTCCTAGTGCACTATTTTTAGAGTCCTCAAATCAATGTACATTTGGTGCTGCTACATCAGCCTTTCGAGCTCAAAGCTTCTCACTTGGTATATTGTCAACTTTACATAATTGCTATATGTTCCAGAACTATTAATTGCAGTGATTAAAAGGTTTTACCTTACTAAAATGCATTTGTGCAGGTGGTCAGTCTACACCACCAGCATTTCAGAGTTCTGGTTTTGGCGCTTCTTCAATGTCTGCGTTTGGACCCACTACAATGTCGGGTTCTTTTGAAAGCCCATTTCAGCAATCACAACCTGGTTTTAGACTATCTATAACTTTTCCAAGCAGCTCATGTGGCCCCACACATTTTGAAGTTTCAAGTCAACCATCTTCTAACAACACAAGCGCTGTTTTTGGTCAATGTGTGGGCCTTACTGTAACCCCTTTTTATTATACGACACCAAAGTCAACCGCTTTTACTTTCTCACCTGCATGCATCCAGATATCAGTCAATCCATGCTCTTCATCTACATCTACCAACCAATCTGACCCGAAGAAGTCAAGTTTTTTTACTCCTTTTCAATCAGCACCATCTAGATTCTGTCCAATTCACGGTTTTAGACAATCACCTCTTAGATGTCAATGTGCGGTTAGCAGAGTTGCTACTTATGATCAGACACCTCAGGCACACAATTGTACTAATACGACACCAAAGTCAACCGATAATACATTCGGACCTGAGTGTACCCAGAAATCTGTCAATCCATGTTCTTCTTCCACATCAACCAACGTGTTTTCCCTGATGAAGTCAACATCATCTAATCCTGCTCAATCAACACCATTTGGATTTTGTCCAAACCACGGTTCACCTTTTGGATGTCAATGTTCCGCAAGTAAAGTTACCCTTAATGCTCAGACACCTAAGGCAGACAATGGTAGGGGTGCACAACCTGCTGAAAAACTGTTTTCAATATCAGCAATGCCTGCATACAAAGAAAAAAGTCATGAAGAACTTAGATGTGAGGATTATCAGTTAGGAGATAAAGGTAATGATCATTTTGCTTTTTTCTCGTAGTACATTCCTATTGATTTCCTGATTCATTAGTATTTATTTTATTTCCATTTTTTGTCAGGGGGACCAACACGTAGTAACATGCAGTCATCTAGTTTTACGTTCACGCCTGCAATTAGCCATACACATGCTAATCCGTTTTCTTCTTTTACATCTACTGAACCATGTATCCCAAAGACCTCAATATCACAAACACTATCTGTGTCTGTAGGAAGTAGAGTAACCCCTTATGCGCAAACACCTCACGCTGACAATGGTAGTGATACAACATCAAAGTCAACCGGTTTTACATTTCCTGGCATTTTTGATATCCCTTATTCTCACACCTCAAGTAGACTATGGTAGTGGTTCAAAAGCCTGTGGAAAATCAGTTAGGAGAGAGAGGTAATGATCATTTTGCTTTTTCTCTTAGCGCTTACTGTCTCTTTTATCTAGCAAAATGGTGTGTTTTGACCCGTTACATGACTCGCCCAACCCATTTTCCACCTTTTAACCTCCTAGATAATTACCATTTAATTTATTTTTAATTGTTTCAGGGATCAAAATTGTATTGGTCCGTTTTTTGGTGGAATGGCATCCAGTACTAACAACACAGAGTCAACCCATTTTACTTTCCCACCTGCTTAAAACCATCAAAACCTTGTTCACTTTTAGATTTTAAAGCTCCCATCATTGGAGGTCAATAGGCTTTTAATTTTTAGTATATAAGTTACGTGGTTTCTATTTTTATTTTTACTATTAACTAACAATTTTAAATCACAGTAGATATATTTGCTCCAAAAAAAAATCACAGTAGATATATAATAAATAATTTTATATTAGATGTATGACAGTAGTGTGTTAACTGTTAACCAACCCAACCAATATGACCCGTTCTCATTATCTCCAACACGCCATTTTGTCACCTCCAGATTTTGTGGTTGATTAGTATTAACAAAATTTTCTTATGTTTCACAGGGACCAAGTTCTGTTTGTCATTCGTTTGGTGAAACCCAACTTTGGGTTAGACCAGTTGGAAGCGCGTAGATATCTACAGCTCGACGATGAACCTGTTCCAATGAAGAAATCATCTCTAGCGACAAATGAGCTAGAGTTCAGTTCTGATATTGGAATTTCAGAACCTTAAGCTTATAAATTTTATGGACTGATGTGTATTGGTTGAGTTAAGATCTTTTAGATATTTAGATTTTAAGCTGCATTCTTTGAGTTCTTTGTTTCAGCGTTGTAGTTATGACATGTTTAACGATTTTTTTCACCTTTTGTGTATGAAATTTGTTTATGAACAGTATTCACACATAGACATCAGATTTGNGGTAGTAACATGCAGTCATCTAGTTTTACGTTCACGCCTGCAATTAGCCATACACATGCTAATCCGTTTTCTTCTTTTACATCTACTGAACCATGTATCCCAAAGACCTCAATATCACAAACACTATCTGTGTCTGTAGGAAGTAGAGTAACCTCTTATGCGCAAACACCTCACGCTGACAATGGTAGTGATACAACATCAAAGTCAACCGGTTTTACATTTCCTGGCATTTTTAATATCCCTTATTCTCACACCTCAAGTAGACTATGGTAGTGGTTCAAAAGCCTGTGGAAAATCAGTTAGGAGAGAGAGGTAATGATCATTTTGCTTTTTCTCTTAGCGCTTACTGTCTCTTTTATCTAGCAAAATGGTGTGTTTTGACCCGTTACATGACTCGCCCAACCCATTTTCCACCTTTTAACCTCCTAGATAATTACCATTTAATTTATTTTTAATTGTTTCAGGGATCAAAATTGTATTGGTCCGTTTTTTGGTGGAATGGCATCCAGTACTAACCACACAGAGTCAACCCATTTTACTTTCCCACCTGCTTAAAACCATCAAAACCTTGTTCACTTTTAGATTTTAAAGCTCCCATCATTGGAGGTCAATAGGCTTTTAATTTTTAGTATATAAGTTACGTGGTTTCTATTTTTATTTTTACTATTAACTAACAATTTTAAATCACAGTAGATATATTTGCTCCAAAAAAAATCAGAGTAGACATATAATAAATAATTTTATATTATATGTATGATAGTAGTGTGTTAACCAACCCAACCAATATGACCCGTTCTCATTATCTCCAACACGCCCATTTTGTCACCTCCAGATTTTGTGGTTGATTAGTATTAACAAAATTTTCTTATGTTTCACAGGGACCAAGTTCTGTTTGTCATTCGTTTGGTGAAACCCAACTTTGGGTTAGACCAGTTGGAAGCGCGTAGATATCTACAGCTCGACGATGAACCTGTTCCAATGAAGAAATCATCTCTGGCGACAAATGAGCTAGAGTTCAGTTCTGATATTGGAATTTCAGAACCTTAAGCTTATAAATTTTATGGACTGATGTGTATTGGTTGAGTTAAGATCTTTTAGATATTTAGATTTTAAGCTGCATTCTTTGAGTTCTTTGTTTCAGCGTTGTAGTTATGACATGTTTAACGATTTTTTTCACCTTTTGTGTATGAAATTTGTTTATGAACAGTATTCACACATAGACATCAGATTTGGAGTTGAAAATGTATTATTTTAAGTTTTTAACTTTGAAGTCCAAAACCTTGTATTGATTTTAAAATTTCGTACCAAATAAAGAATTGTGACTTTTCAAAAAAGTAAATCAATCATTAAAAGTTGTTTAAAAAAATATTAGAGTAAAACACACCGTTGGTCCCTAAACTTAGCAAAAAACCATCTTGGGACAAAAGTTGGCATTTTCGTCGTCGGAACTCGGAAGTCCAAAGTTGGGAGCTTTTGTGTCAATGTCTGTTTTGCGTTATATTTTCAAGGACATAATAGACAATTCACATTTTTTACTTACATGTAACCCAAGTGAACCCAGCAGTGAACGTTAGGGACCAATTGTGAAATAAAAATAAATATATGACTATGCAACTTGACCGTATCTTCCTTGATACGCTATTTATTTTTGCGCGCGAACCAATAAACCCAACCACCAAACCCATATCCACACCATAATAACACAAACCCTTATCCAGACCATCACCTCAAAATCAAAAACTAAATCCAAACTCTCATTTCGAAAACTCAAAAACCCAACTCAAATTCCAACAATACCATGTCGTTTGGAGCTAATGTTATCTCTAATATGCCATATTATATTAGCAACATGCCAGATAATGTGATCACTAATATTTTGAATCGTTTGCCAATAAAAGATGCGGTGAAGACAGATAGGTTAGCGAGAAACTGGAGGTATAAAAGTAGACTTTGCTCACCAATCTCATAGTCGATGAGGATTTCTTTTATTATTTACCAAATAAGTTTGATGGGAAGCATATAACTAGACTTTTACTTCAGCTTAAAGGTCCCATAAAAAGGTTTGTTTTGTTCATAGAGCCCAAAATGTTATATGGACAGGAAGGCTTGAATTATTAAGAGATTCAACATTGGCTTTTGTTTTTGTCTCGGGAAGGAATTGAGGAGCTCACAATTAGAAACTGTTACGGTGAACCACTTACGTTGCCAACCCAACTTTACTCTCTTATGGAGTTGAAACATATGGAACTTCTAATTTGGAATGTTTTTGTAGTTTTCCAAATCTATTGAGCTTAGTTTCTGTAAATTTTCAAAGCGGTACATTTTGGGAGTTTATTGCTCGTTGTCCCTTACTTGAGTTTCTAAAAATTAACCTTGTTACTACAAACGAGATAAGACTAATGGAAATTGCAAAACTCACAAATATCAATAAGTTATATTTATCATTCGATGTTTGGAACCAGACGACGACAATCACAACTTCTAATATCTTTCAGCTCACAAGTCTTCTAAAACTTGAGAAGCTTAAATTGGTTTTTCAGGACTGCAATGTAAGACCAATTTGAGATTTTATAATTCAAATTACATAATGTTAAAGTAATCTCTAACACTTATGCAATGTAATCTCTAAAACTTACTTTTGTAGTGTATGTATAGTTGACAAAGAAACAATGAATAGTTTCCATTTTCGTTGACAAAAAAAGAATGAGTACAGTTTGTGTATAGTTTTGTGTATACTTTTACGTAGTGTAATAGCAGAGGAAAATTCAATTGCATACCCTTATTTTAGTGCATACGAATGGACAAATCCCCACCATCCATCTAGTTTAATATAATGGAGGGGATTAACCTAAGATTTAATAGGATAACCTAAGTCCATGTTTTTTTCCCCATTTTTCTTCCCCCCCCCCTTTTTCTTTGTCTTTTTGTCTTTCTTATTTATTATTATTATTATTATTTTTCTTCTTTTTTACTATTCACGTTTTGTTTTGTTTTTTGTTCTTTTTTTCTTTTTTTTTTCCTTTCTTTTTTACGGTTCATTTTTTTTTGTTTTAGCTCACGTTTTTTGTATTTCTTTTTTTTCTCTCTATTTCTAATTCACTTTTTTTTTCCTTTTATCTTTATTTATTTTATTCTTTTTTTTTCTCATACGTTTTCGTCCGTTTTCATACGTTTTCGCCCGTTTTCTTACATTTTTGCTTGTTTTCGTCCGTTTTCATATATTTTTGTCCGTTTTCATACGTTTTCGTCCGTTTTATTATGTTTTCGCCCGTTTACGTCCGTTTTCTTACGTTTTCGTCTGTTTTCTCACGTTTTCTTTGTTTTCATAAGTTTTCGTTCGTTTTAATACGTTTTCATCTATTTTCTTTCGTTTTCGACCATTTTGCAAACTTTTTCGTCCGTTTTCATACGTGTTTTTACGCTTTCATACTCTTTTGTCCGTCTTTTTACGTTTTCGTCCGTATCTTTCGTTTTCATACGTTTTCGTCCGTTTTCTTTTGTTTTTTCTCCATTTTTCATACGTTTCCGTCCGTTTTTAGACGTGTTTTTATGCTTTCATACATTTTCGTCTGTTTTTGTCCGTTTTCATCTGTTTTCTTAAGTTTTTTGTCTATTTTCATACGTTTTCATCTGATTTCTTACATTTTCGTTCGTTTTCATATGATTTCGCCCTTGTTCATCCATTTTCTTTTGTTTTCGTCCATTTTTCATATGGTTTTATACATTTTCTATGTGTTTTTACGTTTTCATACATTTTTTGTCCGTTTTCATACGTATTTGTTCGTTTTCTTACGTTTTCGTCCATTTTCTTACGTTTCTAAATATTACAAGTGATATTCAGAATATCACTTGTGATTTTCTTATGTTTTCGTCCGTTTTCAGACGTATTCATCCATTTTATTACGTTTTTGTCCGTTTTCATATGCTTTTGAATATCACAATTGATATTCAGAATATCACTTGTGATTTTCTGAATACCACTAGTGATTTTCTGAATATCACTTGTGATTTTCTGAATATCAATCACTCGTGATATTCTAAATATCACTTGTGATTTTCATGTTATAAAACATTAGTTGAAAATCACTTGTGATATTTAGAAAATCACATGTGATATTTAGAATATCACTTATGATATTTATAATATCATTTGTGGTACTCATAATATCACTTGTGATATTCCGAATATCACAGAATATCACTTGTGATACTTAGAAAATCACATAATATCACATGTGATATTCAGAAAATCACTTGTGATATTCAGAATATTACTTGTGATACTCAGAATATCACTTGTGATATTCTGAATATCATAAGTAATATTCTGAACATCATAGAATATCACTTGTGATATTAAGAATATCATTTATGATATTCAGAATATCAATTGTGACATTCTGGATATCACAGGATATCACTTGTGATATTCAGAAACGTATAAAAACGGCTAAAAACATTTAAAAACGGACGAAAACGTATGAAATCATAAAAACACATATGAAAAAGGACAAAAACGTATGAAAAATGGACAAAAACGAAAGAAAACGGATGAAAATGGACGAAAACATATGAAAACGAATGAAAACGTAAGAAACGGATGAAAACGTATGAAAACGGACGAAAGCATAAGAAAACAGATGAAAACGGACAAAAACGTATGAACCGTACTCAGAATATCATTTTTGGTACTCAGAATATCACTTGTGATATTCCGAATATCACAGAATATCACATGTGATATTCAGAAAATCACTTGTGATATTCAGAATATTACTTGTGATACTCAGAATATCACTTGTGATATTCTGCATATCATAAGTAATATTCTGAATATCATAGAATACCACTTGTGATATTAAGAATATCATTTATTATATTCAGAATATCAATTGTGATATTCTGGATATCACAGGATATCACTTGTGATATTCAGAAACGTATAAAAACGGCTAAAAACATTTAAAAACGGACGAAAACGTATGAAATCATAAAAACACGTATGAAAAGGACGAAAACGTATGAAAAATGGACGAAAACAAAAGAAAATGGATGAAAATGGACGAAAACATATGAAAACAAATGAAAATGTAAGAAAACGGATGAAAATGTATGAAAGCGGACGAAAGCATAAGAAAACGGATGAGAACGGACAAAATCTTATGAAACGTACTCAGAATATCGTTTGTGGTACTCAGAATATCGCTTGTGATATTCCGAATATCACAGAATATCACTTGTGATACTCATAATATCACTTGTGATATTCTGAATATCATAAATAATATTCTGAATATCATAGAATATCACTTGTGATATTAAGAATATCATTTATGATATTCGGAATATCAATTGTGATATTCTGGATATCACAGGATATCACTTGTGATATTCAGAAACGTATAAAACGGCTAAAAACATTTAAAAACGGACGAAAACGTATGAAAAGTTAGTACGTCGCTCATTACCCTCGTACTCCTCCGAGTACTGCGAATTAGATGCTGTACCGAGCCTAGAGTGGACATCGGTACGCCTCTCGTTATGCTCGCGCTCTAGGTAGCGCGGTGGGGATGTTCCATCGAAGTCAAGCCGAGCGTGTAAGTTCTGGCTCAGCCTTCTTCTTGCCTCCTCTTGGAGGAGATTGGTCAACGTTTCGTAATTTTTGGATACAAAATTTTTCAACGTTGACTCCTGAGTATCTTCTTCCAGCGCAACGATATTTTCTTCCAAAGCAGTCCCCTTATCTCGGTTAGGCGCGCCTGGTGGCACAGTGTTGTTCACTGTGGGTACCGTTTGATGGGGAGTGTTGGAGAGATTACGCTGGAGATCATCAGTGTTTGGGACCACCATGGTGGTCTGAGTCGTTTCTGCGGGTAACTCTACTGTTGGAAGAATTGGGGGTAGTCCCGGTTCCTGGTGACCAGGCGCACTGGTTGTTCCAGTGGTTTGCTTAGAGGTTAGGTCTTGATAGTTCTTCCTCTGGGGATCACCACGTGTCTTATCCAACAGCGGAGTCCGCTGATTTAGGTTTTTATGCTTTGTCCTCCTAGTTCTTAGTGTAGGGTCCCACGGATGGCGCCACTTGTTGATACAAAATTGGGCGTTCCTTGTTTGGGTTCCTGTTCTCGTACCAATCAGATCTTAATGCTCTTGAGACCTGCGCACTAAGAAAGTAACAGACACCGTTAGGCTTATCGAGGGATTGTTTCCCCCGATTATCCTCCGGCGTGAGAGTAAGTAATCGATTTAGGGTTGTGAAGAGTTTTAGGGTTGTAAGTCGTACCTTAGACGAGAGCTATGATGCCCTATATATACACACGTAACCGATAAGGTTTCGTGCTCCTCACTCTTCGGTGTATCCACCGATATCGGATATTCGATATATATCTCCTTATTTAGGAGATATCCTATATCTTAATCCATAAATAGTTTTGGGTTTGGGCCCCGTGAGCCCAAACCATCTAATTGGTAGTCCAATTATTATTATCGTAGCCCACTCGTGGTGGGTTTAATGTTAGTGAGTTATGATATTCGGGTTCGTGACCCGAATATAGACTATACGTCATCAGTACTCATAATATCACTTGTGATATTCCGAATATCACAGAATATCACTTGTGATACTCAGAAAATCACATAATATCACATGTGATATTCAGAAAATCACTTGTGATATTCAGAATATTACTTGTGATACTTAGAATATCACTTGTGATATTCTGAATATCATAAGTAATATTCTGAACATCATAGAATATCACTTGTGATATTAAGAATATCATTTATGATATTTAGAATATCAATTGTGACATTCTGGATATCACAGGATATCACTTGTGATATTCAGAAACGTATAAAAACGGCTAAAAACATTTAAAAATGGACGAAAACGTATGAAATCATAAAAACACATATGAAAAAGGACAAAAACTTATGAAAAATGGACAAAAACGAAAGAAAACGGATGAAAATGGACGAAAACATATGAAAACGAATGAAAACGTAAGAAACGGATGAAAACATATGAAAACGGATGAAAGCATAAGAAAACGGATGAAAACAGACAAAAACGTATGAACCGTACTCAGAATATCATTTTTGGTAGTGTGATATTCTGAATATCACAGAATATCACATGTGATATTCAGAAAATCACTTGTGATATTCAGAATATTACTTGTGATACTCAGAATATCACTTGTGATATTCTGAATATCATAAGTAATATTCTGAATATCATAGAATACCACTTGTGATATTAAGAATATCATTTATGACATTCAAAATATCAATTGTGATATTCTGGATATCATAGGATATCACTTGTGATATTCAGAAACGTATAAAAACGGCTAAAAACATTTAAAAACGGACGAAAACGTATGAAATCATAAAAACACGTATGAAAATGGACGAAAACAAAAGAAAATGGATGAAAATGGACGAAAACATATGAAAACAAATGAAAATGTAAGAAAACGGATGAAAACGTATGAAAGCGGGCAAAAGCATAAGAAAACGGATGAAAACGGACAAAATCTTATGAAACGTACTCAGAATATCGTTTGTGGTACTCAAAATATCGCTTGTGATATTCCGAATATCACAGAATATCACTTGTGATACTCAGAAAATCACAGAATATCACATGTGATATTTAGAAAATCACTTGTGATATTCAGAATATCACTTGTGATACTCAGAATATCACTTGTGATATTCTGAATATCATAAATAATATTCTGAATATCATAGAATATCACTTGTGATATTAAGAATATCATTTATGATATTCGGAATATCAATTGTGATATTCTGGATATCACAGGATATCACTTGTGATATTCAGAAACGTATAAAACGGCTAAAAACATTTAAAAACGGACGAAAACGTATGAAATCATAAAAACATGTATGAAAAAGAACGAAAACGTATGAAAAATGGACGAGAATGAAAGAAAACGAATGAAAATGGACGAAAACATATGAAAACGAATAAAAACGTAANTAAATAATATTCTGAATATCATAGAATATCACTTGTGATATTAAGAATATCATTTATGATATTCGGAATATCAATTGTGATATTCTGGATATCACAGGATATCACTTGTGATATTCAGAAACGTATAAAACGGCTAAAAACATTTAAAAACGGACGAAAACGTATGAAATCATAAAAACATGTATGAAAAAGAACGAAAACGTATGAAAAATGGACGAGAATGAAAGAAAACGAATGAAAATGGACGAAAACATATGAAAACGAATAAAAACGTAAGAAAACGGATGAAAACGGACAAAAACGTATGAAAGCGTAAAAACACGTCTGAAAATGGACGAGAACGTATGAAAAATGGACGAAAACGAAAGAAGATGGATGAAAACGGACGAAAACGTATGAAAACAAACGAAAACGGACGAAAACGTATGAAAACAGACGAAAGCATAAGAAAACGGATGAAAACGCAAGAAAACGGACAAAAACGTATGAAAAATGGACGAAAACCAAAGAAAATGGATGAAAACGTATTAAAACGAACGAAAACGTATGAAAACAAACGAAAACATAAGAAAACAGACGAAATCGGACGAAAACGTATTAAAACGGGCGAAAACAGAAAGAAACGTATGAAGACAAACGAAAACGAAAAAAAAAAAAAAAAAAAAAAAAAAAAAAAAAAAAAAAAAAAAAAAAA
>LBNU01015656.1:41917-77546 GCA_014162995.1 Artemisia annua
AAAAAAAAAAAAAAAAAAAAAAAAAAAAAAAAAAAAAAAAAAAAAAAGGAGGGAACTTAGAGCTTGATGATATAAAAAAAAAGAATCAAATATGCACAGTGAAGTAACTGCCTTTTAAGAGAGTTATGTAAGCTTCAATCCTAACTATGATTAATCCCAAATCTTGAGTTTAATTAATAATTGGAGATTTCATCATGTGATCAAGATATGATGATTAGAGTTGTATAAACCCTTGTTATTGATTTTGTATTAATATGATGATAGGTCTTAATGATGATTGTTGGATAGGATGCAAGGATGAGGATGATGAATTGTTGGTAAATTTATCAAGTGATAAAGGTTTTAATTGCTTGTTATGTGTGTAGTTTAGATTAAAAAGCGACGATTAAACGGATTAGAACTTCGGAGTAATAGTTTTGTATCAATTTGTTTATAGTTTAGGTGAGAAAATCTATAAAATTTAATGAAAGTGCAGATGTTTAGGATCCGGTGCACTTGTTTTATTTTCGTGTTAAGTTCTATTTGAATTAGCCCCAGCGTTACTAGTTTTGTGTTAATTCTTTAGATAGTTTATATTGCAGTTTATAAAATTTCGGCGATTTAGATTGAAGTTTTGTATCCATCTGTTACTCTGTTAGTTTATAAAAGTGTAGAAGTTTAGGTTCCTGTGCACTCGTTTCGTTATGTTCAGTTTCAGTTAGTCCCAGCGCTACTAGTTTTGCGTTATTTTGTTGATATATACTAGGATTTAAATTGATTAGTTTGGAGATGTTTAAATGTTGGTGCACACGTTTAAGTTTCATATTACGATCGCTTTAGCAACAATATGTTCACAGTTTGGAATAAAATCGAATAAAATTGCAATAGTTTAGATTCTGGTGCACACAGTATGAAGTTTGCTTATGAGCAGCCTTAGCATTAATAGATTTCGGTTAAGCTTGCTTTTGATTCTTCCCTAGCATCAATAAGTTGTATCATGTTCGGATTAAAACTGGTTAAAATTAGAATTCAGTGCACTCGTATGAAGTTTTCTGAAAATTAACCGCACCATTAATTGATGTGTTGTTGATAGCTTGGAAAAGAAATTGATTAATATTAAAACTGGTTAATATTGAAGAAATCTAGATTCTGATGCGCTCTTTTAAATCTGTTTTAAGTTTACTTTCAATTAACCCTAGCATTCATAGCTTGCATCAACATGTCGATAGTTTGGATTAAAACGGATTAAATTTTGGTTAAAATTGCAGACATTTGGGTTTCGTTGTACTCGTTTAATTTTCATATGAACCTCGCTTTCAATTAGGCTAGCATTACTATAGTGTTAATTTCTTGATAGTTTGGATTTTAATTGATAAAATTGTATACAATTGCAGAGTTTTAGGTTTTGGGTGCACTCGTTAGATAACTGCATAGTGGATAAGAATTTGCAGGTGTATGCCTGTTTCCTGTAGTGTAATTTGTAACTTTCTGTTTGTGGATGTTTTTGATTTGTTGGAAGTTATATGTGTTTTATTCAAGATATTTTGTAATTATATATAGTTAATTTTGTTTTCAGAATTTGACATCAGGACGTTGTTACATTGGATGTGTATTGCGATGTAATACAAAGGAATTATGTTTGGCGCCATCAACTGTAAGTTTTAGTTATTAATCCTTGTTTATTTAAATGCTATTTTTATTTTTATTTAATATGTTGTTATGAGTTATCTATTGTATGCATGCTATAGACCTCCAATTTGTGGAGTTACTCCATCTATTATGTGTGTCTGACTCTATATTCTACTTATTGACCTACTTATTGGGATATACGAGTGGAGATCTTGGTAGGGTTTTTTTATTTTTATTTTTATTTTTTATTTATTTATTTTTTATTTTTTAAAGAGAAGAATACAAAGTTAGAAACTAGTGTTGATATCATAGACAAGCTTTTTTTTTCTTTTCTTATAAAAGCTTACTAAACCTGTGCCTAAGGCAACCTTGATTTTCTAGTTGAGTCGAATTGCTAAGCCTGTGCCATGCTCAAACATTAGCATAGTATTTTGGCATAACAAATTAATGATCCTAAAGTTACTTGGTAGAATGTATGATAAATTGCCTTTGGTTTTACTGTTTTAGCCTCTTGAGACTTCCAATCTGTTCCTTGTAGTATTGGCACTTCCTATTTAAAGAGCTCCATGTAAAACTACTCTGCAACAAATAATTGACGATATTCAGTAATATTATCATGCAAGCCTATATATGCAACCCTAAATGCCTGACTCTTGGAACTTATTTATATGGAGTGTTTCTTTTTTATTTGTGTATACATCTAATTGTTTCTTTCTAAAATAGCATTTGGACAGTCATCTAATAGCCCCTTTGGGTCCCAATCAGTTTTTGGGCAGACCAATAACGCAAATAACAANATATTATCATGCAAGCCTATATATGCAACCCTAAATGCCTGACTCTTGGAACTTATTTATATGGAGTGTTTCTTTTTTATTTGTGTATACATCTAATTGTTTCTTTCTAAAATAGCATTTGGACAGTCATCTAATAGCCCCTTTGGGTCCCAGTCAGTTTTTGGGCAGACCAATAACGCAAATAACAATCCATATGCTGCAAAACCATTTGGTAGTACATCTCCCTTTGGTGCGCAAACTGGAAGTTCTATTTTTGGTGGCACGTCTACTGGTGTGTTTGGTACACCTGCTTCCTCACCAATAGGATCCACATCGGTTTTTGGTGCTTCGTCATCACCCGCTTTTGGGAGCTCAACGCCTGCTTTTGGAGCAACTTCAAGTCCAGCCTTTGGTGCTTGGTCATCACCTGCTTTTGGGAGCTCAATGCCTGCTTTTGGAGCAACTTCAAGTCCAGCCTTTGGTGCTTCGTCATCACCCGCTTTTGGGAGCTCAACGCCTGCTTTTGGAGCAACTTCAAGTCCAGCCTTTGGTGCTTCGTCATCACCTGCTTTTGGGAGCTCAACGCCTGCTTTTGGAGCAACTTCAAGTCCATCCTTTGGTGCTTGGTCATCACCTGCTTTTAGGAGCTCAACGCCTGCTTTTGGAGCAACTTCAAGTCCAGCCTTTGGTGCTGCCTCGTCATCTCCTTTTGGTGGTAAGCATATCCACGCACGTATTCTAAGTTATATATTCAAATATTGTACGCCTAATTACTTTGACTACATCTTTATTATCCACATTGGTTATGTGAGTATCTGTGGAAGTATGTTGTAGATGTGAATATGTGATTGTTATGACGCTGTTACATAATAAACGAAGATTCCTAGCAATGACATCCAATGTTTATCCAATTGTTTAAGTTACAGAAGTTGGTAGTCTTAATATTGTTTAGGATGAGTTTCATAGTAGCATCTTTTATTTTCTTTTCTATCTTCTCTTTATCCCCTTCTGATCTCGTATATAATGTCTCATGTCCTTTTATCGAAATTACAGGTTCATCGGCGTTTGGTGGTTTTTCTTTGGGTAAAAGGGTTACCCCCGGTAAAATAGCATTTGGTGGTCTTGGATCAACTCCAACATCAAGTCCTTTTGGAAGCTCATTTTCACAATCACAACCTGCTTTCGGAAGCAACCAGTTTGGCTCGTCGAATTTTGGAGCTGGAAGCCAACCCACTTTTGGTGTGTCAAGCACCCCTGCCTTTGGTGTGTCAAGCACTCCAGCGTTTGGTGTATCAAGCACTCCAGCGTTTGGTGTATCAAGCACTCCAGCTTTTGGTACTACTAGCATTCCAGCGTTTGGCGACACAGGGTCTGCAGTTGGAGTTTCTAACTCCCCTTTCGGATCAAGCACCCCAACTTTTGGTGTTTCAAGCACTCCAGCTTTTGGCGTATCAAGTACACCTGCGTTTTGTGTTTCAGCTGCTCCTGCATTTGGTGCCGCTAGTGCCCATGCGTTCGGTTCTTCACCTACCACGACTTTCGGTGCTAGTGGCTCGGCTTTCAGTTTTGCATCAAGTCCAGCGTTTGGTCAATCAACATTTGCATTTGGCAGCAGCCAATTTGCGGCTCAAAGCTCTCCGTTTGGTACATTTTTTTCTTGTGCTTGGCTGTTTAGTCTTCTTGAATGTATTCTCCCCATGTTTCAGTATTATTGTCCACTAGAGATAAAAACAAAAATTAAAAAACAGTGTTATTATTCCGCCTTAATTTAGTAAAAATGACAGTTTTCATCTTTAGACCAATCAATAATTCCTTCTTTGTGCATTAATTTCAAATAGGCGTAATGTTGGAATTTGGATGCCTAATAGATTTTGGGATTGAGTGGGAAACTTAATATTGCATGTATGAGCATTTGGTGTTCACTTTTGCTGTTACTTTACACACATGCAGGAGCTCAGGCCACAACTCCAGCATTTGGAACTCCTAATTTTGGTCAACCATCTTTTGGAACTCAACAACGTGCCGGAAGTAGAGCAACCCCTTATGCTCAGACACCTGAAGCAGACAGTGGCAGTGGTACACAACCTGCTGGAAAACTGGAGTCAATATCTGCTATGCCTGCATACAAAGACAAAAGTCACGAAGAACTTAGATGGGAGGACTATCAAGCAGGAGATAAAGGTAATAAATATTTAATCATTGAATGGTGATTTGTACGCCTTCTTTTGCCATACGTACCATGTTTATGGTTTTGACTATATCACCTTTCACTAAATAAACGCGAAGATCAAGAAAGTGACAGGTAAAATTATTAAAACCATTACTATAGTCCCTGTATGGCATAAAAAGATTGTGTACAAACTATTATCTTCTTGGCGTATGGCAAAAGAAGATGGTGTACGAATCAAGACCCATAGTCATTGTGGTTTCTCTTTTACCACCTTCTCTTTTATTGACGATTCCTGACTTATTAGTCTTTTCTTTTGCTTAGGGGGGCCAAATCCTGCTGGTCAGTCTTCTGGTGGAATGGGATTTAATACAAACAACACACAGCCAAACCCTTTTTCTTCATCACCTTCATTTACACAGCCAGCTGCAAATCTGTTTTCTTCCACTACATCTACCATCCCATTTGCCCAAAAAACTTCAACTTTTGGTAATCCTGGGTTTGCTAGCTCAACTCCCACACTTAATTCTTCACCCTTTGTGACTCCAACTAATCCTTTCCCGTCAACACCAGCACAAACTCCATCTGTCTTTTATACAACTTCATCTAATCCTTTTGGAACTCCAGCATTTGGCGTATCAAGTTCACCAGCGTTTGGTGTTTCAACCGCTCCTGCATTTGGTGCGACTAGTGCCCCTGCGTTTGGTTCTTCGCCTACCACGACTTTCGGTGCTAGTGGCTTGGTTTTCAGTTTTGCATCAAGCCCAGCGTTTGGTTCTTCACCTACCACGACTTTCGGTGCTAGTTGCTCGGCTTTCAGTTTCGCATCAAGTCCAGCGTTTGGTCAATCAGCATCTGCATTTTGCAGCAGTCAATTTGCGTCTCAAAGCTCTCCGTTTGGTACATTTTTTTCTTGTGCATGGTTGTTTAGTCGTCTAGAATATATTCTCTCTACGTTTCAGTATTATTGTCCACTAGATAAAAACACAAATTATAAAAACAGTGTGATTATTCCGCCTTTAATTTAGTAAAAATGACAGTTTTTATCTTTAGACCATTTAATAATTCTTTCTTTGTGTTTTGTAATTAACTTCAAATAGGCGTAATGTTGGATGCTTAATAGATTTTGGGATGGAGTGGGAAACTTAATATTGCATGTATCATTCGGTGTTAATCTAGTTCAACTTCTAGATTTTGTGGTTGATTAGTATGAACACCATTATCTTAATATTTCAGGGGGGTCGAGTTCGGTTTGTCAGTCTTGTGGTGGAACGGGTATAAATACTAACAACAAACAGTCAAGTTCTCCCTTTGGACAGGCTGTCTCAGCTTTTGAGCAGGCTTCCCCATCCGCTGGGCAGGCAAGTCTTTCGCCTTTTGATCAGTCAAATGCATTTGGAGGAAACGTGTTTTCAAGCATCCCGTCAACACAAAGCACTAGTAACATGGGATTCAATCAGATAACCATGAGTTTCTTTTGTTAGTGTTCTTTATCTACATATGATACTCAAAAGAAGAAAAAATAAGGTTTTATCATTTAAATTGAGTCTTGTGCATTTGTAGATAAAGATGGGATTCTTAGTACTTGTCTTTGTGTTTGTTACACCAATAATGATATTCAACGAAATTACTCATGTCATTTATCTGTAACGCGTATTGCTAAGGGTTTTCATTTTGAAAATTATTAACTAGAATCCGTTATATATAATCACTAACTACAACTTTTTCTGGTTATATATGTAGACTTCCCATCCAGTGCCTGTTCAACCAGCTCCACCGACTCAGAATCCAGCTGGGTTTTTTCTTGCAGCACCGACGGGTAATTCAACGCACATTTATAAGTTTCTTAAATTCTTTAGAGTTGTTTTAGAAATTCTTCCATTAATTTTATTCTCAAAGTTTCTTACTTAATTGTATTTGTGCCTCAACAGGTGGCATTGGTGGCACTTCAAGAAGTTCTTCTCCGAGTAGATATAGCATGTATGTTTCACCCACAAGCCTTTTACCTTACCAGATAGATGTGGTAAATTGAACCCATTTACTTATGAATGGATCGATTTGGATTACCTTTTTTTCAAGATGTCAAACGGCTAAACTAATTAAATAAATCTAAAATGGAAACAGGTCAAAAGTTGTCCAAAATATATTTTTTTTTGCATACAAGTAATGGGAAAAGGGAACTGTAATTGGACTACCTATTACAGTTTTAGGCTAAATTAAACGTAATAGATAGGTACAAATCTTACTTGGCATGATGTACAAGCTACAATGACTAATTAACTAATGACATGAATGGGGTCCCCAAGGAGATCGCGGAGTAGAGTAAATCGTTCTAGGAGAAAGGTTTGAAGAGTTTCGGGGGTAATGAATGTCATTTCCCTCGTTTTCTCAGGTAATGGTTACTTAAGTATTTATTTTACGTTTATGGAACAACCTTTAATTTTTTATTCCTCTCCTTTTTTGGCAAAAGGTGTTTCGACCCAATATGTTTTTACCATTACAAAAAATGCCCATTTTGACCCATTATCAAACAATGCTTAAATTCTTCTTGACGTGGCAGGTTTACAGATCCCGTTTGGAACCTTTACCTGCAATGCTTCAGATATCTGCTTCAGATATGAAGTACAGTAAATACAATATAATTACAGATCCTGTTTGGAACTTTACCTAAAGTACAGTAAGTACAATATAAATCAAATGCTACACACACAGAGTGTAAGTTTAATATATTTTTTTAACTAATCTGGTAATTTCTTCTCTACAGATTGTTAGCGAAGTTATTCTCTTGAGGATATCATCTCTGACGACATACGAGAGTTCATTTCTGATCTTTTCAGGACCTAAAACTTTAAGATTCTAAATACGAATTGATGTATATGGGTTGAAAAGAGAGCAAGGTGTAGCGGGCACCTATTAATTTTATAGGTGTAACGTGTAATTNTATATGGATTGAGTTGAGATGTAGAGTTTTTTAGATTTTAAGTTGTGATTTCTTTGAGTACTTAGTTTGAGCACTGTAGTTTTGACATGTTTGACGGTTCGATATTAGAAACTAAGAAACTTCATCTTTGTGCATGAAATATGTTTAATGGTTTGTGCTTTCAGTGTAATGTTGTTGGGATCTACTAGACACTCTAACTTGTGTATTTCATACAGAAATACTTTAGAAATCACTAATTCCTACCATCAATGATGAGTTTTAGTTATTTTGATAAGACCATTAATTATAGGATTCATGGATTATGTCATATTCAGTTGAACAAATAAACAGATTCGAAGAGCAAGAACCGCGAAAAGCACAATCAATCTTTGTAACTCAGAAATCAAAACTTCGTACATACAAAATGAAACGCTCCTGATCAATAGCTCTACTCTTGTTGTAAACATTGCCAACAAAGACAACTAAATTCTTTTGTGTGATTACAAAGAGTGGAAGTGTCAAAATAGCATGAAAGCAAAGCAATTTAACAAACCTTCGTCCTTCTAATATTACCTAAGGTTAATGAATGTTGATACGTATGTATGTCTCACTCAATACTAAAGTTTAAGATCTATATTATAAGAAACTCGTTGTAATGCTTGTGATACTACAAATGAATTCTATTCTATAAATGTGATGATTAAAAACACTTAATTGAAAACACTTGTTGCCTCGTCCATATAAAATCACCAAGTCTAGAAAAGGTTTTAATTTCGCGAATGTGGGTGTCAAGTGCCCCATCTTCATGATTTTCATGTTGTCTTAGTAACTTTTCTATATGAAGTAAGATCGAACCCATGCCGTTTTCTTAAAAGGATTTTCCTTTCGTTGTTAACTACAAGGAACGAAAAACCGAACAGAATTAAACCGTTTTAAAATCGAACCAGTTTTATAAAATGATTTTTTGTTCAAAACCGAACCGAGCTTAAACCCAAAATCATATGTATATATGTATCTTTTTTTATATTTACAACTATAAGTACTAGTCATATACCTTTGTGCACGCAAGGGGCTTTGGCATAAATCTTACTTAATGTGTTTTGATATAAGCCACAATACATCTATATTATTATGTGATTGTAACAATTGGTTAAGAATGTAAATTTCTAATTTCTATTATGGCATAGTAAAGCATGACTGGTGCATATACGAAGTTGTTCAATAAGATTTTTCTATAACATTATGTAAAAAAAATTATACTTATAGAGTTATAGTACTCGTGCACGCGTGAATTTTTACATACATTTTCATTATGTATTGTTGGACAAAGGATTGACTCTATATAACTGACACGGTATTGAGATTAATATTGTTTAAATTTTACTTTTGATATCATGTTTTAAACATTATGCGTGTTAAATAGCACGTAATAACCCTTAAAAATGTTTTTCTGGACATCTTTATTCAAACTTCAAAGAGCAATTACTGTGTCGTTGCTATATGCACAATTTCGTGATATGTTTTCATCTGACAGTAACTAGTAGGGTCGTGCTTTCATTTTGATATTTATATTCCTATTAATAATAATAGTTTTAGCCGTATTTAATTGTTAAACTCGTGTGCACGTGGATTATGCTTATAAATAGGAATAACATGAGTCATTATTGAAGGTAAAATGTAAAAATAAAAAATAAATATAAAAATAAAAATAAAACATAAAACATAAAAAAATTCCGGACATCCGTAAATAATCTCATTAAAAAGAAAAACATGAGCTTTTCGTATATGTACAATCTCGTGTATTCATTTTCATATCACATTCGTGCTTTCATTTCTATATTTATAATCTTGTTCTATACATTATTTTAATATAGAATGATAATAATATTTATAAATAATAATGGCATATTTGTTGCTTATCTAGAAAGATATAAAATCTAAGGGGTATAAAGTGTATGGTGTATTTATTAAACTTAATAAATAATTAAAAAAAAAAAACATGAAAAATGATAAGTTTACTTATGTTCACATAATTTTGTATAAAATTTAAAAGTTTTATAATTACCCTATTTTTTTTAGTTTTTATTTTTCCAAAATCAACACACATGTGTTTTTATAAATATTTTTTAGATGAAATTTAGATGGGTTTAACCAAATTATTTTAGTTTTGACTTCTATTGGCCAATGACTTCATTTCTCCAACGTGGCAAAATTGAACACTCCCATTAGTTCAATTTCAATTGCTTCAACATTTTTTTTTCTACTTTTTGAAAATCTCTTTTAATATAAGAGAGCAATTGTTAAGTTTATAAACTCACTTTCATTTGTAATAAATCTCTTTTATATTGCTCAAGCTTAATTATTTAATACATTTCAGGCAACAAATTTTTATACTTGATTAGAAAAATTAAGAAGTTTCTTGATTCGGTTTTTCTGGTCAAAACCGACTCCGAACCGAATTCAAATTTGGTTTTTTGTTCGGTTTGGTCTACTTTTGTTAGCCTTGCTATTTTATAAAGATAACGTCACACAAGTGAAATGGACTAGATATGTAGCTAGTAGTAACTTCAGGGACTATTAGTGGTCATTAGGCAAACTTATTATGTAATGAGCCTATAAATAGCCCTCATGACTCTCCATGAGGGGTGTGGGAAATTGTGTAATTGTTCTTTCATTGTTAATACATTTCATTTTCTTCACCCTCTCTCTACTTTCTCTCACTAGAAACATGTATCCATTCATCATGTTTGATCAACCAAGACCTCCCGAACCACATAAATCTTAGTTATTCTTGATCCTACAATTGGCATCAGAGCTTGGTTGTGTTATCTTATGATTTTTGTGGTTCGAATCTTGTGTTAAACTGTTTTTTATATCATTTTTTGTTGTCTGAAATTTTTTTTACACTTTAATGGTAAAACAGTTTTATACTATTGTTGTGTATCCTAATGGTCAAAAAGGCTTAGCTTTATTCACACAGTTTTCAAAAACTGCTTTGGGTGTCTCGATTTCCATATAGCAGTTTTTATATTTGTGACTTTTTTGAACCATTCCGTGAATCTGGTCCTAACTTTTGTGGTCAATATGAAAGAAAAATTGGTCATCGAATTTGTTCGGTAAACACATCGAAAACTGGAAAAGAGTCGCCGGAATCTAATCGGAATTTCTTGTATAAGAAATTCTCGATAAGTACTTGTTTTCGAGAACACATGTGGTTTTCGAGAACACAAAACCCCAAATTATCGAAATCATGTTTTCGAAAACTGAGGATCTCGATAATCATGTTCTCGACAAGTCATGTTCTCGAAAATCATGTTCTCGATAACTTGAATCTTCTCGTTAAGTTGAAAAATTTCTCGATAAGTTGACAATGTTCTCGATAAGTTTAAAAATTATCGAGAACTTTACAGAATGAAAAGCTTTCGAGAAAATGGAGTAGAAGAGACCTACGACCACAAACCAAATACCATAACTCATGTGACCTCAGTTTATTATTACCATCATTGGTCCAAGAATCAAATACGAAATGAAAAAAGAAGGAAATCAAAGCAGATGTACATCACAACCATTCAAGACCAACAGATCCAAACGAATCAATACCACATTTATCCTAATCTCATATTAATCCACAACAGCCAACAACATCATTAACTACTCTTCTCCCATTTCTGATTGTACACAAGACTCGAATCAAAACATAAACAAATCTCAGATTTGATTCAACCTTTTCTCCAATCTTTGAAAGATTTTTTGAGTTGATCAATTATCATCACTGATTCGTGTTGAAGCCTTAGCTTCGTTAATATCCGAATATAAAGAAATAGAAGAATAACATTATGTCACTTTCTATTTCTTGGTTCGTTTAAAATTAATCACATAACAAAGACAAAACATATCACCTACCCGAGACCAATTAAATGATCTAGAAGTTGTCTTCTTTGATGCTATGCCGCAACAGATTGAGCAAGTAAGATACTGGCGGTATAAAGAGATGGGTGTGATAGTTGATGTGAAAAAGGGAGGCGGAGTATTCAAAGGATTTTGGTGGCTGTGTATTTGAGAATGTGTTTTACGCTCTGTTCTCGAGTTTTTTTTTTTTCTTTTTTTTTTTTTTTTAGTGATGGAAGTGGATGGGAAGGGAAATAAAAAAAAAGGGACGTTCTTGAGTTTTTTTAGGATGAAAAGGTAGGGGACGGGAAGGTGGGAGGGAGGGAAGGGATGGGCTTTTGTGTGTATATGTAATCCGCCCAAAATTGGGAGGATTAGGAGGGGAAGTGGTAACTAACAACATGGGCTTTTGTTAATTTACTATTATATCCTCATTTTTATTTGCAGATCGCATATCTTGTCCCTAGTTCTGTTTATCATTTATCATTCACGATCCATACTGCATATCACAGATCATGTCGACATGTCCCTAATTCCGTTTTTCTTGTCAAATTGAATTGGGTATTCTTCTTGCCAACTGAATTAAATATTATTCTTGTTTTATATGATTTAAAAAGTGTATCTATTTCAAAATTATACATTAACTGGGAACCATTTTCTTTCTTGTGCTATTTTTATTCTAGACCTATCGTGACTGATCGTAACAAAAGATAATGATGAATATTAAGAAAAGAAGAAAAAACTTAAACAAGTTTAAAAGCAATTATTGGATATCAAAAGCGGCATGACTTCCTGGTAGAAAAAGGAACTGAAATATTTTGCAACGTTGCGGCTGCTTGGTGACAAAGCTATCTGTCTTAAAAAAAATTTATGACTAATGTTAACTAGCTTTGAGCCTGTATGATCTTGTTGTGCAAAAATTAATTAATTAATCTACATAGTTTTGAGGGTATATTAGTAACTTGGGTATTTTCCTATCCTTTCCTTGCTACTTAAAAAATAAACTCAAGAACACAAAATAAATAACCACTTTCTTTACTATGACATCCCTTACTTTGCTCTTCCCATCCCATCCCCTTCCATTCATTAAAATTTAGACTTGAGAACAGAGTGTTAGGGTTAGGATAAAAATGTGGCGTGTGAAAGGATTATATCAGTTTTATTCGGATGTGGGTTAAATGACTGGACCGGGTTATCTTCTTTTATGCGCTTGTAAACCAAGTATTTCATTTTTTTTATTGGACTATGAGTTGGGCTGATGAGTCGCATAAATGGAACTATCAATATGTCAACCGAATTCATTTTCAGATACATATTTTGGTTAAAGAGTGGTATTTTGGAATTACAATTTTCACGGGGATACATAATTTCACGGCTAGAATTGGTTCGTTTAACAAAATGACTACGGGGTTTTTGTACGGTATAACTAATTTGATTTTGAAGTGACGTTTCAAGCGCGTACTTATTTATCTTTGAGATATGCGGGTCTCAAGATAACTTGTTTGGGCATATGTTAATGGTGACGAAGACTTGGTTTATCTAGTTTTCATAGGTCAAGGGGTGGATGGACGAAGACCTAGTTAACTATCACTTAAAGGAGTTACATTGTAGTGCTCAGTGTCACACAAAGTTGTGGATAGTCAAGAGGTGATGTACGTCTTATACTTGATGGTTGGTTGGTTGAAGAGTATAGAGTACATAGGGATTCGATGGTGTACGAACTCTGTACACCGTTCTTAGTCACACAATCGTACAAGATTAAGTCACAAGATGGGATGTTTACTTCATTTTCAAGTTAGGCATATCGGGTTGTCTCCATATGTGGTCATTACTATTAGCCGGTGAATTCAAAGGAGGTTCGATTAAAGGTTGAGTTGAGAGAAGTATTGAGAGTATATCCTATCAGCATATACTCACAAATTATGCTTTCATGGTCTATCTATATTGCATCAGAAGTGTAAAGTACGGGTAATTATGGCATGTACACAAGATTATGATGATTCCGATAACTCGCAACCATCAGGAGGGAGAAGAACATGCCAGAAGAAGTAGTGTTTCGTCTTCAGTACGTTGGTTGAACTAGGGAATTGTGCTTTATGTACCAAGTATGTGTATGTGTTCATCGGAGCTTATTACCAACCTTCTTTGCAATGTTATGTGAGTTATGTTGTAATGATGTTCCCAGAACGACAACCATGGTGCAAACTCATTAGTATCTACTTTATCCGCTGCGTGATGAACGAGGTTGTCAGTTCAGGAGGGAGCAGAAGAAAGAAAAAAGGCTCACTAGTTAGGAGGGAGTAATAACATAACTAGATCATTACAGTTGAAGTTCAGAGGTTTGTAAATCTGTGCCGTAGTACCAAAGATCAAATGCCGAGATCGTCGGATGAGAGAACTTCAAGTCTGCCTCAATATCTAGACTACAGAGACTCTGCGCTTCAACACCATCAACATAGTTTACTATTGTTGTAATTTTACATTGTTAATGTATTTATAGGTCTCATTGTAACCATTCACGTGTGACGATATCTTGGAGGGAGATTGTTAGCCTTGCTATTTTATAAAGATAACGTCACACAAGTGAAATGGACTAGATATGTAGCTAGTAGTAACTTCAGGGACTATTAGTGGTCATTAGGCAAACTTATTATGTAATGAGCCTATAAATAGCCCTCATGACTCTCCATGAGGGGTGTGGGAAATTGTGTAATTGTTCTTTCATTGTTAATACATTTCATTTTCTTCACCCTCTCTCTACTTTCTCTCGCTAGAAACATGTATCCATTCATCATGTTTGATCAACCAAGACCTCCCGAACCACATAAATCTTAGTTATTCTCGATCCTAACTTTGAATTCAGTCCGCTTCGGTTTCGCGTTCAAAAATATTTGAACCCGAAACCCAAACAGATGAATGTTTGGCCCATTTGGTCATAAATCACCAAGTAATAAAATTAACTTGTAATACGCAAGGCATATATGTTAGGATCGTCTTTTATTATTATGAAGTGTCGGTCATTAAGTTTTGTAATAGGTTGCTTTAGTATGTTATTATGTTTAGTTTTATGAATGCTTCATGACATTTATGTTTAGTTTACATTGTTTGTAAAAGTCTAAGGGCTAGATGTGTAACAAAGTGAAAGATATGTGATGCCCTAGACTAGCACTATAAATAGTGGTGTAACCCTCCAAGGAGGGTGTTGTTTCTCTTTGCAATTCAAAGTTTAGTATTTTCATTTCACAAGGGTTCCTTCCACTCTCTCTCTACTCTCTTTCTCTCTCTAGAAATACATGATCTTATGTTGTAAAATGGTGACCTAACAAGTGGTATCAATCGCCAAGGGATAATATAGGTTGTTTTAGGTTAGATTTAGTAGAAAAAACTAGGTTTAGAGGCTAATTTCTTGAATCTGGGTACTGTTCATCGGCGTCTGTATCGAGTAAGGATAGCGATTTATCGAGTAAGGTTAGCGTAATTTGCGGGTTATCGAGTAAGGTGGTAACGTATCGAGTAAGTTGTCTGTTTATCGAGTTAATATTGGCGAGTTAGCCAGAATAGCGAGTAAGCTATCATACCTTATCGTTTATCGAGTAAGGTCTTCTATAGTTCACTTCCTAGGCTAAACTATACTTGATTCGTTTCTTGTTATCGAGTAACAAACCTTATCGAGTAAGCACCTTTATCGACTAACACCTTCATCGAGTAAGACTCCTTATCAAGTTACCAAGCAGATTATCGAGTAAGGAATTTCCTTGTTTGTCTTATCGAGTAAGAGCTTCAGAAACCTATAACCGTGAATTTTTTGCCAACAAATCTAATCTACATCAACAACCTCCGTTTATCCTTTAAAGATCCATTTTAACATAATCATTAATCATGTCTCGACCTCCGTACTACAATTACTTTCATCAACATCAGCAACTACAACAGAATCTTCAACAACAACCGTATCAGCAACCGTATCAACAACCGCATCAGCAACCGTATCCTCAACATCATCTCTTAATGCAACAACATCAATTTCAACCACAACAATTTCCACAACAACAACCATACTTACATCAACAGATGCAAACACACTTACCACCAACCAAACAAACACATTGGTTTGATCAAATGTGTGAAGCAATCATTAGTCAACAATCGCGACATGAGGCTGGATCTCTTGACATTCCTCCAATGCTTACACCAGGCAACTACGTTCAATGGGCTAGTCGTTTCTTACAATTCATTGAACTCAAGAAACCTCATGGAAAGTTTATGAAAAAGGTCATTCTTGAAGGTCCATTTCAATGGCCAACTACAACGGTTGCAGGTGATCCTGATGCAACTCTTCCAAGATCTGATACTGTTATCCCACTTGCTGAATCTTCACTCACCGCAGAGCAACAACTTCATCGGGAAGCAAATGAACTTGCTATGATCTACATTCTTCAGGGAATGCCTAATCCGATCTTTCGAAGTATTGATGCTTAGAAAACTGCTAAGGATATGTGGGAACATGTTCATCTCTTGATGGAAAGAACTGAATTGAATCAAGAAGACATGCAATCAAAGCTTTACATGGAATATGAAGACTTTATGATTGAATCAGGGGAATCGCTTGAGTCTTTCTATCATCGCTTCACTAACATCATCAATGATTTGGATCGACACAACATCATACTCCCCAGGATTGCAATCAACACTAAGTTTCTAAGTTGTCTTGGTTATGAATGGAAGAAATATGTCACGTTTGTCAGGCAAGCTAAGAATCTTCATGATGCACCATATGGATTGTTGTTTGATTATCTGAAGCACCATGAGAGTGAAGTGAACAAGGATAGAGCTCTTCGTGCAAATTTGTCACTTCCTCCAAATCCTAATTCATTGGCACTTGTTGCTCAATCTCACTTTACCCCACAACCATCAAACCATGCTTATGTTCAAGAACAGAATCACTACAACTACCCTCAACCAAATTCTTCACAACAACTAATCTCATATGATTCTACTCAGCAAAGCAACGTCAGTCCAACTGATTCATATGACAACAATGACTCCATGTACTACTCCAATGCTATCCATGATGAAGATGAAGAGGAATTCAACAACTTGAACCAAGGAATTGCACTTTTTGCTAGAGAATTCAACAAATTTTCCAACAAATCCAACAACCGTCTTCGTTCTTCATCTAACACAAGGAATCAAGCTGTTGTTAATGATGGCCGAGTTGAGGTACAGAATCGTAACTTTGGAAGATCAGGTTACCGTGGTAATATGGGTAATTCTGGAAATAGTCAGCGGGTTAATGCAAATGGTAGCTTTTGGAACAATGTTGCTGCTCCTCAGAATCGGGTTGAGATTATTGAAACGGGTAATACAGAATCTGGTAACACAGTCATTCGATGCTACAACTGCAATAGGATAGGTCATTTGGCTACTGCATGTCCTTCACCGAGAACTCAAGGCAGCAAGCATCACAAGGAAGCATTACTTCTCGCTCTTAAGGATGAAGCACGTGGAAACGTCAATGCTAAAGATAACAGCTTCATGGCCAATGCTCAATCTGATGATGACATGGAAGATCTGGAAGCAAATGCTGTAGTTATGCTTATGGCCAACATGCAAGAATTACATCTGAGTGATTCAGGCCCAGTGTATGACACTGATGGCCTGTCTGAGGTACATGATTTAAACACATGCTTGATACATGATATTGCATCACCTTCAGCATCTGCATCAGATGAGGAACAAGTTGTTCAAAGTGATTCATTATTATCTAGTCAAGAGGATGAGCAAATAAGCACAGTTGTTACATTTGAGAGATTCCTAGTTGGAAATCCATCTTGACCTAATAAACCCGGTTTAAATCCATAATGTTTCTTGTGATCAATCATGAATGGGTGATATAAGTATGTAAGGTCATGGTTCACTCCTATATTGGCTTCCATTCCACATGGTTTAGAGTCTACTACCTTCATCGTAAAACTACCCGGACTATATGGTTTGATGGGTGGATCGGGACCTATTTCAATTCCTAAATTTTCATCCAAGGATGGAAGATAGGTAACGGTTTTGGTTGAGGCTCCAGTTCATCAAAACTAAGAACTTTCATAGAACTAAAAGAAAGGTTATGACTACAAGTATTCAAACCTATTTCATCTAATTGTGTTTGGTCCAAGGTCTCTACCTCTATTGGGGTTCCTATAGTCTCTTTTATTTCTTCCGGGTAAGTCACGGGTGGTGTGTACTCCTCAAGTGATGGTGAGAGTTGTGGAGTACTTTGTAGGTTTGTGTTATTTACCTCATCCTTATCCTCATCATGTGTTTTAGTAGAATCTAACCCAAACATGTTCTTAAGTATCTCAAATCCTTCTCTATCCATTTCAAGTTCTAAGTCCGATTCGTAAGAATCTTCCTCAATAACTTGCTCACTATGTTCAATTTGCCTAAAGGATTTATCATGTGTTCCTTGAGATTCAAAGTCATTGATTATAAAACCTAGGTCTTTTTGCTCAATGTGATTATGTTCGGCTAAATCCTCCTCAATTGTTTCCTCAAGTTGTGATGTGTACGAACCCATTAATTCATTAAACTTATGGTTCACGGTTAGGAGGCTTTCCTCAAAATCTTTCCAAAGGGTCTTACTAAAAGGAATTGATCCTAACAATGATTGTTTAATAGAGGCCACACATGCACACAATTCATCAAACCTATCAAACTTTACACCCATCTCCTCTTGTATATACATAAGATCACTTAAAACTTCATTGGAACAACAAGAAGCAAATCTATCCGAGTAAACTAATTGTTCCTCTATTGTTAGTGATCTAAATGGAATTTCATCCGCCATGATGACAAATGAAAATGGTTTTACAAACAAAGGGCACAAGAAAAAAAAGATAGACTAAAGAAAACCTAGAAAAATAAAATAAAAATCTCATTAGAAAGGAATCTAGTGAGTAGACCTAATAAAATAAAAATTCNATGGTCCTAAAGGTTTTAAGCCTGTTTACCTATACAAGTTACTTGGTAGAATGTATGATAAAATTGCCTTCAGTTTTAGCCTCTTGAGACTTCCAATCTGTTCCTTGTAGTATTGACACTCCCTATGTTAAGAACTCCATGTAAACTACTCTGCAAAAAACAATTGACGGTATTCAATAATACTATCATGCAAGCCTATATATGCAACCCTAAATGCCTGACTCTTGGAACTTATTTATATGAAGTTTTTCTTTTTTATTTGTGTATACATCTAATTGTTTCTTTCTAAAACAGAATTTGGGCAGTCATCTAATAGCCCATTTGGGTCCCCATCAGTTTTTGGGCAGACCAGTAATGCAAATAATCCATTTGCTGCAAAACCATTTGGTAGTACATCTCCCTTTGGTGCGCAAACTGGAAGTTCTAATTGTGGTGGCACTTCTACTGGTGTGTTTGGTACACCAGCTTCCACACCAATAGGACCCACATCGGTTTTTGGTGCTTCCTCGTCACCTGCTTTTGGGAGCTCAACGCCTGCTCTTGGAACATCTTCAGGCCCAGCCTTTGGAACTGCTTTGTCATCTCCTTTTGCTGGTAAGCATAGACATGAACGTATTCTAAGCTAGATATTCAATTAATGAGCTCCTAACGACTTTGACTTCATCTTTATTATTCACGTTGGTTTTGTAAAGAAATATGTGAAAGTATGTTGTAGATGAGAATATGTGATTGTTATGATGCAGTTACATAAATACTATTTCCTATTTTATCCCTTGTTATATCTTATATACTACTGTATTTCATAACCTTCAATCCAAATTACAGGTTCATCCGTGTCTGAGCAGAACCCTGCTTCTGATTGTATTGGATTCACTACACCGTCAAGTCCTTTTGGAAAACCATTTCAGGAATCAGGACCTGCTATGAGAGAGTTTGGCACGCCACCACTTGAAGCTTCAAGTGAAACCGCTTTCGGTGCTACTAGCACACCAGCATCTGCATCTTCAGTCACCCCTGCCTTTGGTGATTCAAGCACACCTGCTTCTGGTTCAAATTCAACTCCAGCTTTTGGCAGCACAGGTTCTGCATTTGGGGATTCTAACTCCCCTTTTGGATCAACAACTCCAGCGTTATGGACATCGCCTACTCCTGCTTATTGTTCTACTGGCTCCTCTTTCAGTTTTGCATCAAATCCAGCGTTTGCCCATTCACCCACCCCTTTCGGTGTTACATCAATACCAGTGTCTCCGTTTAGCAGAAGCCCATTTGCAGCTCAAAGCTCCCCATTTGGTACGTTTTTTCTGTGCATGTCTGATTATATTCTAGAACTAGCACTCTCCCCGATTAAAATAATTGTCCACTAGACAAAAACACGAAGTTTTTTAAAAGTATACTTATTACAGTTATAATTTAGAAAATGACTTATTTACCCTTGGAACAATTGTTAATGCCTTTTTTGTGTTTTGCAATATTGATTTGAATTAGGTGTAATATGGAAAACTTAATCAATTCTCTATGTTCTTTTCTGGAATTAAACAATGGGACGGAAAGAGTAATTTTTTTATGTAATGAGCAAAATGTAGCAATAAAGGAGAAAAGAAATACTATTTGACTGACCAGAAAGTGTTAAATTTGCTGATTTTTTGTTACTTTACACACATGCAGGAGCTCCCGCCACAACACCGGCATTTGGTCGGCAAGTTTATCAACCATCTATGGGAAGTAGAGTGTACTCTTATGACCAGACAACTGAAGTAGACGGTGGCATTGGTACACAACCTGCTGCAAAATTGCAGTCGATATCAGCTATGCATCCATACAGTGGAAAAGCTTATCCATTATACAGTGGAAAATCTCATGAAGAACTTAGATGGGAGGACTATCAATTAGGAGACAAAGGTAATAAATATTAATCATTGTGATGTCACTCTAAACACTTTTTCCTATTGACAATTTCCTGATTAATTTAGTCTTTTGTTTAATTAGTCTTTTCTTTTGTTTCAGGGGGCCCAAATCCTGCTGGTCAATCTTCAACTTTCAGTACCCCTACAAATACTGGATTTGCTGGATTTGCATCAGCACAATCACAAACACCATCTGGATTTTTTTCACGTCCTGTTTATTGTGCTACACCTTCGCAACCATCTTTTGGTAAACCAAATACATCAAATCCTTTTTGGACGGCTCCAGCACAAACCCCATTTGCCTATTTTCCAACATCTTCTAATCCTTTCAATACTCCACCTTCACGTTCACTATTTGGTACACCAAATACATCAGGTTTTGGAACACCGACTTCTATATTTGGGACAACTCAAGCTCAAGGAACAACTTCGTCGTTTGTTAATGGAATAAACCCTGGTACTCAATCAGCAAATTTATTTCAGTCGAGTTCACCCGCTCGTGGACAAACGAGTTCACCATTTTGGAAGCCGGCGGGCTCGCCTTTTGATCAGGCTGCTCCATATAATGTGCAGAGTGCTCCTCCTTTCAGTCAATCGAATGCTTTTGCTAGAACAAGTACACCGATAACTGTGAGTTCCTTTAGCTAGTGTTATTTACGTGTGTTCTATTAATTATTATTATTACCCCCTCCCTTCCAAATCTAGTGCTTACTATAAAAAATAAAACAAATCACATGCATTTGTGATTGGAGACTCGCAAGACTTCTATTTATTTTTATTATACCAACAATGGTATTTGACGAATCCAGTATATATGTCACTCTCTAATACTTCTGTTGTTTATATATGTAGCCTTTCGTTACATCTCCTTTTCAATCGGCTCAAGTGACTCAGAATCCAGCTGGTTATTTTGTTGCACAGACAGGTAATGTTGAATTTCTTAGAAATTCTTTCGTTAATTTCTTATCAAGGTTTTTTACTTTACTATCTTTTTATGTTAACAGGTGGCATTGGAGGCTTTAATCAGAGTTTTGAACAGATGTATGTTTCACTCACTAGTTTTTTACCATACTAAGTATTGTTATTTCAACCCGTTGACTTATAAATGGGTCGATTTGGGTTACTTATCTTTTCTCTCTGACATGTCAAATGGGTAAATTGAAAAACTAGCTACAAGAAAAACGGATCGAAAGCAGTAGAAAGTGCTTTCCTAGTGCTTACAACGTCCTAAATTGGTTTATTCAAAATACCCATTTTGACCCATTATTGCACAATGCTCAATTTTTGTTTTTTGATGTGGCAGGTTTACAAATCTGTTTGGAGCTCTACAGGCAATGCATCAAATGTCGACTACAGTAAGTACAATATACTCAAATGCGGCCAGTCGGCCACTTCTTTTATTGCTACCAAGATACGCAATCACTCACATATAGTATGAATCTTAGTGTGTATGTTATTCATCTAATCTCTCTTTATCTACAGGTTGCTGGCGAACCTGCTCCCATGAGGTTATCATGTTTGTCGTCCAACGATATTTCATTTATGATGTTGGAATTTCAGAACCTTAAGCTTTAAAACTCTGATGTATATGGGTTGAGTTGAGATCTAGTATTGTAGACTTGAAGTTGTGATTTCTAGAGTTTTTGTTTAAGCGTTGTGGTTATGACATGTTTGACGATCATCTGATATTTGAAATTCAGAACCTTCATCTTTGTGCATGCAATCTGTTTGTGTTGGTATCTCTTTACGGTTTTTCGCTTGGTATATTGGTGTGAACATTTATGAATCAAATATTGTGATGGAAGACCTATCAAGTATTGGAACATCAGCTAACTGTATTATAGATTCTGAAGGGGACAAATGATGAATGTTGTTGAGATATATAATAATGCACCTATTATAAAAACAACAGTTGACATTGGCCAAATAAAGTTAATTGATGACACTTCATGATGCAGGGTTGCTGAGTTTTATATATGTTTATTATGTGAAGAAAATTAAATAAATTAGTTAGAAATAATAACGAGGATTAGTTCTGTTAACCACTTAATGTTACATTACTCGTAGTTATGCCCTTACACGCTTACTTAATTAGGTGAATATACATAAACACAAGGTTCAACACGATTTAAGTGTTAATCATGCAACAAGTGCTTGCTTACATTCGAGCTTTATATAGGACCTACTAAAGGGCAAATAGCATAAAAGTGTACCCAACTTATACTTAATTTCAATTTAAGGTACTATACTTTTTTCTTCTCAATTTGGTGTACCCAACTTTTTTTTAATTGCAATGTTAGACGGTTTATAGGTTACCAGGTTACCACCACCCTACTTCATCTTCTCCGACAAAATCCAGCCAAGTTCCGACTAGTATTTTTAGTCACATTTATTCACTTAGTGTTCATAGATTTCTTCACTTTTAGAGTACTCAAATCAAGAACTAGTTGTACTTTTAAATTATTTGATTCATACAGTTATGTTCTTGCTCTAATTATATTAATGGTCATTTTATTTCCCATTACCATCGTCAACTGAAAGATGACGGCACACAGGGGGAGAAGAGTAATTTATATTTATTTTAATTCTCGTACGGCAGGTTGAAGGCTAAAGTAAATTTAACACCCTAAGGCCTAAACATAACTCAGTTTTCTATCAGGGTCGTCAAATTAGTTATAAATCAGCTCTTGAATCAAAGTGCATATATGTAGTGCCAAAAAGAAACTGCTATTGAGGACAATCTTGGGATATCACCAAATTTATATTTTTGAGGTACATTTAGATTGATCAGTTACTGTACGTATGTTGTGATTGGGTTTTTGCTAATTAAAAGTTAATGAACGCTAAAAGTGAAAAAATGTGAATAAGATAGAACTAGCCGGAAGTTAGTCGGAATTTGGTCGGAGATGAAGTATGGTGGTGGTAACTTGGTAACCTATAAATCGTCTAACATTGCAACTAAAAAAAAGTTGGGTACACTAAATTGAGAAAAAAAAAAGTATAGTACCTTAAATTGAAATTAAGAATAAGTTTGATACACTTTTATGCTATTTGCCCCCTACTAAAGCACAATGAGCGAGATCAAGCTTATAAGGGCATGGCTTGAGCTCTCATCGAGCTTACAGCCTTAACTCTCATGTAATACGTGTGTTATACTGTTATCTGCATTTGAACGTGCAAATGACATCATTGTTGGATCTAATTATTGGTAATATCATGTAGATTATTTTGTGACATATTACACAACAAAAAAATAGTCCTTAGCGACACAAAAAAGGTGCCATTTAAAGTCAAAATATGTCACAAAAAGTATAAACAAGTCAACAAAAGCTAGAAAAATATATCACTTGATTTTTCCTGTGTTTTTCCTACACTTAAAAGTGTAAGTAAATGTAAGTAACCATAAATTTATAATGGCAAAAAAAGTGTAAGAATATTTTTTTGCCGTTTATGAGACATATTTTTCACAAAAGTGTCATTGAAACTCAAAATTTTGACCTTTGCCACACTTTTTAAAAAAGTCACTATAAAGTTTGATCAGGGCATTTTTTGTGTCATTAGAACCACTCGCTATCACATATAACCAAGGTTGCAAAAATCGTGAATCGGCAGTCAGACGGTCGACCCCTGTAGCCTGTAAACGGTCTAGGCAGATTTGAAGGTTTTCGGCAAGTTTGACCACTGTTGACCATCTTTGACCGTTGTTGACCACGGTTGACCAATTTGTTTGACCAATTTACAAAAATCGAAAAGGTTGGTGGCCTTGTAGCGCCTAGGCAGTGATTAATCAACCTTGTAAACCTTGTTTTGCAACACTTTAATAACTATCGACGCGTCAACACTATTACACCTATCGCCACAAATCACTGTTACCTGCTCCTCATTGATGGTGTCACATTGCCTGGACATTCGACTAAATCATATGATTCGAGACCTTTATCACCAATATACACCGGTTAAAACATTATAAGTTTGCCATTATTATCTACTTATACATCTACATCACCATTTTATATAAAGTTTTTTTTTCTCTTCTTTTTTTACAGAAAAAAACTCTTTCATTATATATGTGTGTAGAAAATGTACCCAAAACTTCCATTAATTGTTCCAATTTTTTATTTTTAACACAACAAATTTCAGTTAACAAATATTTAGCAACTATCTATATATACATTTACGTTTGCCATAACACCGTTTTGTATAGAAAAACTTCAAAGAAATCCCTTTTATATATAACTATTTATAAAATGTTCCGGAAACTTTCACCTTTAAATTTTTTAATTTTTTATTTCTAATACAACAAATTTCATTTATCAAATATTTAGCAACTAGTTTATAAAAAGGGAAAATGAATAAATACTCATTTTTACCAACATACTTCACAGAATACTCAATTTATATTAAAATAAAATAAAATAAAATAAAATAAAATAAAATAAAATAAAATAAAAAACCCCGAAATACCCACGAAATCCGCAAGGTTTGCAATTTTTTTTAGAAAAATCGCAAATTGAAATTGCTCCTTTTACCTTTGTTTTCACGCTTAGCTCAAAACATGAAAGTTGTAAATGTCCATTTTCTCGGTTAGTGGCTTTTTGTATAACCTAAAAAGAAGTTTGTATGAAAAAGTTATGGCCAAAATACCACAACTATTTCTTGTTTAGTCGCTATGGTATTTTGGCCATAACTTTCTTAAATGATTTTTTTTTTTTTTTTTTTTTTTNAAAAATTCACTTGACGAGAAAATAGATATCTACAACTTTTATATTTTGAGCTAAGCGTGAAAACCGAAGAAAACGGAGCTATTTTCAAAAATTCGCAAGATTTTAAAAAATCGCAAGGTTTGCGAATTTTTAAAATTTTTTCGCAAGGTTTGACCTTACAAAGTCAAACCTTGCGAATTTTTGGAAATTGCTTCCTTTTCCGTTGGTTTTCACACTCAAAAAAATGAAAGTTTTAGATCTCTTTTTTCTCTTTAGTGGCATTTTGAATCATCCAAAAAGGTGTTCGTATGATAAAGTTATAACCAAAAGATCACAACAACTTTTTCGTAGTTGTTGTGGTATTTTGGCCATAACGTCCCCATACGAACTTCTTTTTGCATGATTCAAAAAGCCATTTGACGAGAAAATATCGGTCTACAACTTTGGTATTGTGAGCTAAGCGTGAAAATCGAAGAAAAATGGAGCAATTTTCAAAAATTCGCAAGGTGTGACCTCACAAAGTCAAACTTTGCATATTTTTTCAAAAATTTTGCAAACCTTGCGATTTTGTGGTATTTTTTATTTTATTTTATTTTTGACAAAAATTAGGTATTTTATGAAGTAAATTGGTAAAGTTAGGCAGTTTTGTCATTTTCCTAAACTATATCAATATAAAGATTTTTGAAATTTGATTGAAATGAGCTCAATACTTTAATAGTTTTGATGTTCACATAATTTTATAAAAAAAAGTAATTAAATCGTTTTTCTTTTGCAAAATCAACTATAAAATAAGGCAATCATGAGAGTATAATACTACAAAATGCCAACCAACTATAAAATTTTACAAGATTTGTTTTCGTGCAAAACTTAGAGTACTAAAGGTCAAGGTTGTGTAGGAACATGTGTTTTAACTTGATTAAAACTTACATATGTAATAAGTTAGCTTCCCATATAACATTTTATCACATATATTTTTCTTTTATAGGCTGAAAACATTATAATATATTAACAAAAGCTTCAAGAAGGAGGCCCAAAAGATACAAAAGGTTACAGAGGAAAAACGATCATGATCCTACGTATGATCTTTGCAAACGTAAGATCTTATTGGATCCCGATCTTAACTTGTAGGATCTTAAGATCTCGTTTCGATCTGATCTTACTTTGCTCGAACCACAAGCTAAATAAACTATAAATCTATAGATTAAGTTTTATAAAACCCATAAAACAATAGGGTAACCCTCTTAAACATTTGATAATCATAATTTAGACTGATATTTTCATGAAAGATTTAGATAATTTTGCTTTTGATATGTAATGATTTGTTGATTTGCATATTTTGACAATGCCTAATAAGAAAATAACACTATGGTAAGATCTTAAGATCCCGATCCGATTTTACGACTTCAATCTTGCAAAGACAAAAACGATTTTGTGTAGGATCCCGATCTTGAAAACCTTGCATAAAACAATCCAGTGAAACACCTAAGTTGTAACCAACATATGTAATTATATACTCATGTTTATAGTGATGTGCTAAAGCCGTGATATATGACGGTTGACTTTGTTAATGTAAAATTCGTTTAATTGCAAAAGCATAACCATAACGACGAACATATTTTAATTTTAAATATAAACATTTTTTAAATGTTTACTATTCACTAAACAGTAAACATCCACTTAAAATGACATAAATAGTCCATGTGGTTTATTTACGATTACAAAAATAGTCCATAAAAATTGCAAACAAGGTCCTTACCGTTTACTCTTGATTATAGAACAGTCCCTCAGTTAAACCTAAGGACTGTTTGTGTAACAAAATATTACATAAAGTTTCCCTCCAGTTTATGTGTGTTGCAAAGAAGTCCATAAAATCGCAAAAAACGTCCCTCCCGTTACTTGCGGTTACCGAACCAATCATTAGGCTAAATCTACGGATTGTTTGTGTAACACACTTGTATTACAGACATAGTCCCTAGGTTAAATTTTTAAGTACTATTTGTGTAATGAAAAACACATAAATAGTCCCTTTGGTTACCTACCCATTTTGAAACGATATCCAAATAAAATTAGAGAATGTTTGTGCAAAAAAAAAAAAAAAAAAAAGAAAAAAAAGAAAAATCACATAAAATCCCGCGCCCCGTAACGAAACACGAGTAAAAAAGTCCTCGTTTCTTACATTCATCCCGCAGCGAAGCCCAGACATACAAAACTCGTCACTCAAGTCTCAACACATCTATAATCTAAGCCAAGTTACCCTTGCCAAAACACACACACGGTTAAAAACTTAATAAAACCTTGAAAAACTTACCATCACCATTGACCACCCAAAAACAACACAAAGCGTAAAACTTAAGCACAAAAAGTTACCGACTTACCTTTTTACCCCATTACCCCCCACCACCTTTATAAACCCCCAAAAATTAACCATTTACACACACACACATATATCATCATAATAAATACGGGTCGGGTCTTCTCTCCCCCACTGTATAATTAACCTACACACACACACACATATAAATATATCGCCTCTATATAAATAGATCCACAATCATCGATTTAAATCGTTATCATTTCAGGTATGATCGTCTTAACCTAATTTATATCTTTATTTACATCTATTAATCGGTTTATTATATATATATATATATATATATATATATATATATATATATATATATATATATATATATATATATTGTTTATTATTGTTTAATTTGTATCGATTTGTTGATAAATTAGGTTAGAATTGATTAGATGTTAGAATTAATAGTTTTTTTTGTTAATTTGTTGAGAGATTAGGTTCAGTTTGATTGAATTGAATGAAATTGGAGAAGTTTAGGTTCAGGTGCACTCGATTAATTGTCGTGTTGAGTTCGGTTCTAATTCGCTTAAACGCGACTAGTTTTTTTGATAGTTTAGGTTAAAATCGATACAAATTGACGGAGTTTAGGTTCTGGTGCACTCGTTTAATTGTTGTGTTGAGTTCGGTTCTAATTCGCTTAAACGTGACTAGTTTTGTGTTATTTTTTTCGACAGTTTAGGTTAAAATCGATAGAAATTGATGGAGTTTAGGTTCTGGTGCACTCGTTTAATCGTCGTGTTAAGTTTCGTTCTATTTCGCTTAAACGTGACTAGTTTTGTGTTATTTTTTTTTGATGATTTAGGTTAAAATCGATAGAAATTGCCGGAGTTAGGTTCTGGTGCACTCGTTTAATTGTCGTGTTAAGTTCGGTTTCGATTATGATTGTTGATATTAGCTGTTATTGTGTGTTTAGGTTTATCGTGTTACGTTTGCTGTTTATTAGCGCTGGTGTTCGTAAGTTTGTATTAATCTGTTGGTAGATTAGGTTACAGTGCACTCGTTTTATTGTCGTATTAAGGTCGTGTTATGCTCGCTTTTTATTAGCCCTTGCGTTACTAGTTTTGTTTTAATTTGTTGATAGTTTAGATAAATTTGATTGAAATTGAAGGAGTTTAGGTTACAGTGCACTCGTTTTATTGTCGGATTGAGGTCATATTTAGTCTGCTTTTGATTAGCCCTAGCGATACCATTTTTGTGCTAATTTGTTGATGGTATAGGTTAAATATGATTAAATTGATTGAAATTGCAGAAGTTTAGGTTACTCTCCGCTCGATTTTAAGTCGTGTTAAGTTCAGTTTTAATTGCTCGTTATGTGTAGTTTAGATTAAAAATCGATGATTTAGAAGGATTAGAACTTCGGAGTAATAGTTTTGTATTAATTTGTTTGTAGTTTATGTGAAAATCGATAAAATTTAATGAAAGTGCAGATGTTTAGGATCCGGTGCACTTGTTTTATTGTCGTGTTAAGTACTATTTGAATTAGTCCTAGCGTTACTAGTTTTGTGTTAATTTTTAGATATTACAGTTTATAAAATTTCGGTGACTTAGATTGAAGTTTTGTATCAATCTGTTAGTTTAGATTAAAATGGATTAAAAGTGTAGAAGTTTAGGTTCCTGTGCACTCGTTTCGTTATGCTCAGTTTCAGTTGGCCCCGGGGCTACTAGTTTTGCGTTATGTTGTTGATATATAGGATTAAAATTGATTAGTTTGGAGAAGTTTAGGTGCTGGTGCACTTGTTTAAGTTTCGTCTTAAGTTTGCTTTTACATGATTAGTTCTGCAACAATCTGTTCACAGTTTCGAATAAAATCTATTAAAATTGGAATAGTTTAGATTCTGGTGCACACGGTATGAAGTTTGCTTATGAACAGCCTTGGCATTAATAGATTTCGGTTAAGCTCGCTTTTGATTTTTCCCTAGCATCAATAAGTTGTATCATGTCCCGATTAAAACTGGTTAAAATTAGAATTCAGTGCACTCGTATGAAGTTTTCTGATAATTAACCGCAGAATTAATTGATGTGTTGTTGATAAAAGAAATTGATTAATATTAAAACTGGTTGATATTGAAGAAGTCTAGATTCTGATGCGCTCTTTTAAATCTGTTTTAAGTTTACTTTCAATTAACCCTAGTATTCATAGCTTGCATCAACATGTCAATAGTTTGGTTTAAAACGGATTAAATTTTGGTTAAAATTGCAGACATTTAAGTTTCGTTGTACTCGTTTAAGTTTCGGGTGCACTCGTTAGATAACTGCATAGTGGATAAGAATTTGCAGGTGTATGCCTGTTTCCTGTAGTGTAATTTGTAAGTTTCTGTTTGTGGATAGACGTGTTTTTGATTTGTTGGAAGTTATATGTGTTTTATTCAAGATATTTTGTAATTATATATAGTTAATTTGTTTTGCAGAATTTGACATCAGGACGTTATATTGGACCTGTATTGCGAAGTAATACAAAGGAACTATGTTTGGCTCCAGCAACCGTAAGTTTTAGTTATTAATCCTTGTTTTTTTAAACGCTATTTTTAATTTTATTTAATATGGTTTGTTATCTATTGTATGCATGTTATAGACCTTCGATTTGTGGAGTTGCTCCATATATTATGTGTGTTTGACTCTATATTCAACTTATATCCCTGCTTATTGGGATAACGAGTGGATATCTTGGTAGTTTTTTTAAAAGAACACAAAGTGAAGCTTTATTTTATTTTATTTTATTTATTTATTTATTTATTTATTTATTTATTTATTTATTTATTTATTTATTTATTTATTTATTTATTATTTTTTTCCCCCTTATAAAAGCTTTGCTAAACCTGTGCCTAAGGCAACCTTGAGTCTAGTTGAGTCGAATTGCTAAGCCTGTGCCATGCTCAAACATGAGCATAGTATTTTGGCATAACAAATTAATGATCCTAAAGGTTTTAAGCCTGTTTACCTATACAAGTTACTTGATAGAATGTATGATAACATTGCCTTTGATTTTAGCCTCTTGAGACTTCCAATCTGTTCCTTATAGCATTGGCACTTCCTATTTAAAGGGCTCCATGTAAAACTACTTTGCAACAAATAATTGACGATATTCAGTACTATTATCATGCAAGCCTATATATGCAACCCTAAATGCCCGACTCTTGGAACTTATTTCTATGGAGTGCTTCTTTTTTATCATTTATTTATTTATTTATTTTTTGGGGTAAAGTGTTTCTTTTTTATTGGTGTATACATCTAATTGTTTCTTTCTAAAACAGCATTTGGGCAGTCATCTAATAGCCCCTTTGGGTCCCCATCAGTTTTTGGGCAGACCAATAATGCAAATAACAATCCATTTGCTGCAAAACCATTTGGTAGTACAGCTCCCTTTGGTGCGCAAACTGGAAGTTCTATTTTTGGTGGCACGTCTACTGGTGTGTTTGGTACACCAGCTTCCTCACCAATAGGATCCACATCGGTTTTTGGTGCTTCGTCATCACCCGCTTTTGGGAGCTCAACGCCTGCTTTTGGAGCAACTTCAAGTCCAGCCTTTGGTGCTGCCTCGTCATCTCCTTTTGGTGGTAAGCATATCCACACACGTATTCTAAGTTAGATATTCAAATATTGTACGCCTAAATACTTTGACTACATCTTTGTTATCCACATTAGTTATGTGAAGAATCTGTGGAAGTATGTTGTAGATGTGAATATGTGATAGTTAATAAACGAAGATTGCTAGCAATAATATCCAATGTTTATTCAATTGTTTAAGTTACAGTAGTTGGTAGTCGTAATATTGTTTAGTATGAGTTTCATAGTAACATCTTTTATTTTCTTTTCTATCTTCTCTTTATCCCCTTTTGATCTCATATATTATGTCTTGTGTCCTTTTATCCAAATTACAGGTTCATCCGCGTTTGGGCAGAAGCCTGCATTTGGTGGTTTTGGATCAACTCCAACATCAAGTCCTTTTGGAAGCTCATTTTCACAATCACAACCTGCTTTCGGAAGCAACCAGTTTGGCTCGTCGAATTTTGGAGCTGGAAGCCAATCCGCTTTTGGTGTGTCAAGCACCCCTGCCTTTGGTGTATCAAGCACTCCAACGTTTGGTGTATCAAGCACTCCAGCGTTTGGTACCGCAAGCACTCCAGCTTTTGGTACCGCGAGCACTCCAGCGTTTGGCAACACAGGGTCTGCATTTGGAGTTTCTAACTCCCCTTTCGGATCAACCACCCCAGCTTTTGGTGTTTCAAGCACTCCAGCTTTTGGCGTAGCAAGTACACCAGCGTTTGGTGTTTCTACCACCCCTACATTTGGTGCCGCTAGTGCCCCTGCCTTTGGTTCTTCACCTACCACGACTTTCGGTGCTAGTGGCTCGGCTTTCAGTTTTGCATCAACTCCAGCGTTTGGTCAATCAACATCTGCATTTGGCAGCAGCCAATTTACGGCTCAAAGCTCTCCATTTGGTACATTTTTTTCTTGTGCATGGCTGTTTATTTTTCTAGAATATATTCTCCCTACATTTCAGTATTATTATCCACTAGATAAAAGCACAAATTTTCAAAACAGTGTAATATTTCCTCCTTTAATTTAGTAAAAATGACATTTTTTATCTTTAGACCAATCAATAATTCCTTCTTTGTGCATTAACTTCAAATAGGGGTAATGTTCGAAGCTTAATAGAGTTTGGGATGGAGTGGGAAACTTGATATTGCATGTATGAGCATTCGGTGTTAATAGAGGAAAAAAGAAATACTCTCTAACTGGTTGATGAAAATGTTCACTTTTGCTGTTACTTTACACACATGCAGGATCTCAGGCCACAACTCCAGCGTTTGGAACTCCTAATTTTGGTCAACCATCTTTTGGAACTCAACAACGTGCCGGAAGTAGAGCAACCCCTTATGCTCAGACACCTGAAGCAGACAGTGGCACTGGTACACAACCTGCTGGAAAACTGGAGTCAATATCTGCTATGCCTGCATACAAAGAAAAAAGTCACGAAGAACTTAGATGGGAGGACTATCAAGCAGGAGATAAAGGTAATAAATATTTAATCATTGAATGGTGATTTGTGTGCCTTCTTTTGCCATACACACTATGTTTATGGTTTTGACTATCTCACCGGTCACCAAAAAAACGAGAAGATCAAGAAAGTGACTGGTAAAATTATTAAAACCATTACTATAGTCCCTGTATGGCATAAAAAGATTGTGTACAAACTATTATTATCTTGGTGTGTGGCAAAAGAAGATGGTGTACGAATCAAGACCCATAGTCATTGTGGTTTCACTTTTACCACCTTCTCTTTTATTGACGATTCCTGACTAATTAGTCTTTTCTTTTGCTTCAGGGGGGCCAAATCCTGCTGGTCAGTCTTCTGGTGGAATGGGATTTAATACAAACAACACACAGCCAAACCCTTTTTCTTCATCACCTTCATTTACACAGCCAGCTGCAAATCCGTTTTCTTCCAATACATCATCTACCAACCCATTTGCCCAAAAGACTTCAACTTTTAGTACTACTGGTTTTGCTAGTTCAACTCCCACACTTAATTCTTCACCCTTTGCGACTCCAACTAATCCTTTTGCGTCAACACCAGCACAAACTCCATCTGTCTTTAATACAACATCTAATCCTTTTGGAACTCAAACCACACCTTCGTTGTTTGGTACACAGAATACTTCAGCTTTTGGAACATCGACTTCAATTTTTGGGACAACTCAAGCTCAAGGATCAACTCCGTCGTTTGGTACTGGAATGAACTTTGGTACTCAATCGGCAAACTTATTTCAGTCGAGTTCACCCGCTCTTGCACAATCAAGTTCACCGTTTGCGCAGACAGGCTCGGCTTTCGGGCAGACAGGCTCGGCTTTTGGACAGAGTGCTCCAGCTTTCGGTCAGCCAAATGCTTTTAGTGGAAACATGTTTTCAAGTACACCATCATTACAAAACACGAGCAATCTCGCATTTAATCAGACACCTGTGAGCTCTCTTTGCCAGCTGTTTGCGTCTTTTGTTCCTTCTGTCCCAAATTATTCTACACTATACTAGTTTAGGCTGTCCCAAGATTATTGTACACTTCTTAATAAAGATGGGTTTAATTGGTTAAGACTCATGTTACCCCGAGATTCGATTAATGGCGCAAAACTTGATGCAAATTAATAGGGTAAAACTGTCATTTTATTAAGGGATAGAGATCCTCGCATGTTCATCTGAACATGATAGGTTATGTTGACCAATAAGATGTAATTTAAGCAAGAATTACTTGAGCAAGAATTGGTTCCACGTCATGTAAAATTTGAGGGCCCTCTTTTGTAAGTCTACTCACATTATTATTTTAACATTATCTATCATGTTCAAATGAACATGAGATGATCTCAATCTTTTATTGTGTAAGAGCTGCATTAGTTATGATCTTCTAAGACCAAGTGTTTTATGTTTTTGTTTTAGGACAATGGTTGGGAGTGGGATATAATTAAATGAGTGTACATTGTTCTCTAGTTATCATATAAGTTGGATTAGTTTTTTTGACTTGTCATTACATTTTGCTATGACTATGGTAATTTATCACTGTAAACTAAATGCCCTTTCTACAAGGATGTTTAGTGGGGACTCTGAATTGCCTATTTTGTGGAGCTGAAAGTGTGGTTGCAATTTTTGATATGTGGTTGCAAATAAGGATATATGTATTATAATATGTATATCCTTATTTTCTCTACAGATTTTAAAACCACATGTCTTATATCACATACCAATTTATGTAGTTAGTATACTGATAATGATATTCAGTGGAATTATTCATGCCTTTTCATCAAATGCGCGGTCCTTCAAATGATTGGTTAAAACTTTATTAGTTTCTTACTGTTGTTTGAGCTTAAATTTATTGTATATTGTCACTAACTTTTGCTGTTTGTATGATGTAGTCGTCAGTGCCTTTTCAATCAACTCAACCAACTCAGAATTCAGGTTTCGGCTTTGGAGCACCAGCAGGTATCCAATGCATTTCACTTTCTTAAATTCAACACATACATTAACGTCAATTTTCTCAGAAAATACTTACCTTTTTGTCCTTTGGAAATAACAGGTGGCATTGGTGGCACATCAAGTATTTTTGGTCAGAATAACAATTTTGGACAAATGTATGTTTCCTAATCTTAGTTTTTTTGGGACTTTTTTAATTTGTTTTTTCTAATAGTTTCCTGATTTTTGATCTTTCAGGCCTACCAATCAAAGCCCGGCACTTGCTCAACCACAGACTATTACAAATCCTTTTGGAACTTTACCAGCAATGCCTCAAATGTCAATTGGTCGTGTGGGAAATGCACCTTCAATTCAATATGGAATTTCTAGCTTACCAGTAAGTATGATATATATCAATTGCAGGGACACTATTTTTTTTTATTTTTTATTTTTTATTTTTATTTTTTTCCTTGTGGAATCACTCAAGGCTTCATGGTTTCTTTTATTGCTTCCAAGATACACACACTCACTTCCAGTACGAATTAATAATAAGTTTTTATCATGGAATCTCCTAAAAACTTGTATTTATACTAAAATCACCATCAATGTGGGTAACAACTGCGGAGTAAGTTGAACCTTTTCTTAGTTGCAAACTTTGACTTTTTTTTGCAAAAAGTTTATTTAGACATGGAAAAATAATACACTCAGCAAAAAAAGATTATGTCCCCAAAGACATTTGGAACGGTTTTTAAATTTGTCATTTACACAATTTCTGTTGACATTTTGTGAAATAACAACTCTAATTCTCTATTTAGATAAGTTTTTCTATCCTATTGCTAACAATTTCTCTCTTTATAGGTTGTTGACAAGCCTGCTCCTATGAGAATATCATCTGTGTTAACATCTCGACATCTTTCTCAAAGTCGAATTAGGCTGCCTGCAAGGAAATATCACCCCAAAAACGATAGTCCAAAGGTGAAACTAACGTTTTATCTTTTAACTAATGTTTTCTGTACAAAAAAATCAATAGTCTCAAATATTGTGATTGTTATTTGCAGGTTTCGTTTTTCAGTGACGAGGAAGAGACAATGAGCACACCTAAAGCAGACGCTCTTTTTATTCCTAGGGAGAATCCAAGGGCTTTGGTTATTCGCCCTTTGGAAACATGGCCTGGAAAAGCATCCGCTGAGAAACCAAAAGGTGTTTCCTCTCCTGCACAAACCAATGGTAAATATGTTATGCCAGCATTACATCTTTGAGACAAAAGTATGCAATTTTGGACCAGGGATGAATCATTTGAAAGACAGGGAGGGGCTGTGGATGCTTCGTTAAGTCAATTTAGCGTACCTTTAGTAGACAAATATTCTAATATATAGTAATTTACACC
>LBNU01015656.1:77796-93461 GCA_014162995.1 Artemisia annua
AAAAAAAAAAAAAGTCTATTTTGGCCCCTCCAATAATGTAGTTGAAGCTACGCCACTGATCTGGATGCTAATCTGGTTCGATGTTAATTGTTGTCCACAACGTCTTATTGACTACCTGGATAATTGTTAAAAGCTGAAGCATGTTTACTTAAGCAAATCACATTAATCGTTCCTGTGGTTTGGTGTAAATAACAAAAAACAGTCATTTGTCAATAATATCTGCATAATGGTCTGTTTTATTCCGCTTTTGGGTTTTAGTTGGGTTCAGTTTAGGGACTAAAACTGAAATCTAAATACTTACAACAACAAACAACAACAAAACCGAATCCTGTCGGAGCAGGGTAAGGTGAAATCTACAGAGTCACCAAAAGTGAAAGTTGGCAGTGCAATTAGGGACCGTTTTTAGTTATTATTGTCATGGCGGGCGATTTTTGCTGTTTTCATCAAACCACGGGGATGATTTATGTGATATTTATTTATTTATGTTGTTATAATATCATGCTTGTTTGTTAAGTGGAATATTACTATTAATTTATTACCAATTACAGTATATGAATCTTATGTGTGATTACCTCTGCTAATAAATCTGACATCTATTTTTTAAAAAATTTGTATTAAGGTGAATACACAGAGTTCGCCTCTACAAGTCATTTAAATGGCCGGCCTACAGATAATGGCAACGGTAAGATCATTTCTTTTTTCTTTTATGGCATCTACAACTCATTCCAAGTTTAGCTTTAATGCCTACTTCGCTCATTGTTAAGCATCAGTTTCATTGTAGACTAAGTTGCTTTGGTTTGGTTATGATAAATTATGCTTATTGTCCCTGTAAAATGTTTGATTTGTGTAGGAAATCATTCAGAAAATGGCTTCTTCAAGGAACAGTCCAGCCCTGTCAAAATAACCCAAAAAACAAACGGTCTACACGAAGATCAATCCACACCAAAATCAGACTCGTACATTTCTTTAACAGGTCACCGAGCCGGTGAAGCAGCAATCGTATATGAACACGGTGCCGATATTGAAGCACTTATGCCCAAACTCCGCCACTCAGATTACTATACAGAACCTCGAATTCAAGAATTAGCCGCCAAAGAACGTGCAGAACCCGGTTTCTGCCGCCGAGTAAAAGATTTCATAGTCGGTCGTCATAATTACGGAAGCATTAAATTCCTTGGTGAAACCGATGTCAGACGTTTGGACCTCGAGTCACTTATCCAATTCAATCACCGTGAAGTGATTGTTTATATGGACGAGACCAAAAAACCACCAGTTGGTCAGGGGCTTAATAAGCCTGCTGAAGTAACACTTCTGAATATAAAATGTTCTGATAAGAAAACTGGAAGTCATTTCACCGAAGGACCTAGAGTTGAAAAATATAAAGAAATGCTGAAAAAGAAAGCCGAGGACCAAGGTGCTGAGTTTGTCTCATATGATCCGATTAAAGGGGAGTGGAAGTTTAGGGTTAGTCATTTCAGTCGATACGGGCTCGATGATGATGAAGACTTGGGACTGGCTGAATGATAAAAGCTGCTATTTTGGTAAACGGTTATCTGTTTTTGTTAGCCTGCTTTTTGACACTGGTTCGTATAAAATTTGTTGGGGCTTGTGGTATAAGTGCAAACCAGTGTTTACGGTGGGTTCTGTTTGTCTTGGTACAAATTTCTGTTATTGTGGTTTGACAACACATATTTTTGTTTTTCGTTTTGTTTTGTTTTTTTCATCAAGCCTGTTGGTGGTAATGTTCATTTTCTAAAACATGAATGATGGTTCAAATTGTGGATTTGAAGAAAGAACTGTTAAATCAACGGTTTTCTTTTTGATGTCTTGTAACAATCGTGCTTATTTTGGATTTCTGACTGTTCTTGATCTCAGTGTTTCTAGTTCATATTCTTTACTCAGATGCTTATGCGCGAATGTAGTATAATGCTACATATCCAAGGAGTTGTAAACAACAAATGAGTTGTATACCAATCTACAGCTTACATATGAATAGGCGGAAGCTCAAGGCCACAAGAACAATAGCAACGTGAAATTTAGAAAACAGTAAAAACTACGTGGTAATTTCTGCGATCAAGCTAGGCCACGACTGTGTTAGTCCATGACCACACGACCCACGTACATGCTTCGGCTGCATCCAACAATTAGATTTCACACGTAAAAAATGAACTTAGGGGGTGTTTGGTTCACCGTAATTAATGTAATATGATGTATGCAATTTCAACACATTCCAATTCTTTCAATTACAATTCATTCAAATTACAGTTCCTTCTAAAGATTACAATTCCTTCAAAAACATTCTACGAACCAAACGCCCACTTAGTAAAGTTGATGCTCAAGCACATAAAATGTTGTAACTAGTAAACAAGATGAATAATGAGAGGCCTAGAATATGATTAATTTTATGTCGAGAGTAGGTTCTAAACTTGCTAAACTAGACCGTTTCCTTGTTTCTGCACAATTCTTTAACAGATGGCCAAACACTCATGTTATTACTCTCACAAAAGAATTTTCAGATCGCTCACCTTTACTCCTTCATGTCTCAAGTGGTGACTTTGGCCCCATCCAATTTAAATTCTACTCCCTCCGTCCCAAAATTATTGTCCCCTTTTGACTTTTTCGATCTTTCCATCTCAACTTTGACTAAAAATATTTTTGTTTGTGCTATATAATTTTTAACAAAAATCATACCAAATGAAAATACATTTAAAACTCAATTCGTTCATATATTTTGTATTAATTATTATGTAATATAAACAAAAATACTTAAGGTCAAAGTTGAAAAGTAAAGACCGGAAAAGTCAATAGGGGACAATAATTTTGAGACGGAGGTAGTATAATTCATGGCTTTATCAGAGTGATTTCAATTCTATTTTAATGGAATGTTGGTCCAATTCAACATATGGGTCCATAACTAAAGCTGAAACTTTCAAAAAATAAATAAATAATAATAATAATAATAATAATAATAATAATAATAATAATAATAATAATAATAATAAATTAAAATTAAAAATTAAAAAATAAATAAATAAAAACTACAACACCTCAAATCGGTTATAAAAGAGTGGAGGAAAACAGTGGTTCTGCTTGAAAACACCTCCTCTGCTTCGTTACGTTATACTCTTGATTCGATTGACAAAAAAGTTGAAACCTCTCTCTTCTGTTGATATTGATATTAGATCCAACACGGTTAAAGCTTTATCCGATCTTGAACACCTTAAAATAAAAGATCTCCGCCAAAAAGCAAAATGTCGTTGGGCGCTTGAAAGGGATGAAAATTCAAGATTTTTTCATGGCTTCCGATATAATCTCTTCCTTGTCCCCAAAACCGAAGACCCATTTTCAATTAATGATTTTCGGCCTATTAGTCTTATTGGATGTCAATATAAGATTATTGCCAAGATTCTTGCAAACTGACTCGCCTCAATAATATCTTCGGTCATTAGTGAAGTTCAAATGGCTTTCATTAAAGGTCAGCAAATTATTGATGGCCCCCTTTTAGTAGACGAGATCATTGCATGGACAAAACTAAAGAAGAAAAAAATATTCATCCTCAAGGTAGACTTTGAAAAGGCCTTTGATACTCTAAATTGGTCATTTTTAGATTCTATCATGGCTCAAATGGGGTTTAGTAACAAATGGAGAGGTCAAATAAATGCTTGTTTGAACTCGGCGTTGACTTCGGTTCTTGTCAATGGACCCCCCACCAAAGAGTTCAAACTTGAAAAGGGTCGCGACTAGGAGATCCTCTATCTCCTCTTCTATTTATTCTTGCGGTGGAAGCCCTTAATGTGGCCATATTGGAAGCAAAAGACAAGAAGCTATTTAGTGGTGTTGAAGTTGGTAAAGATAAGATCAATGTCTCTCACCTCTAATTCGCGAATGATGCAATTATTTTGGGTAATTGGTCATTAGAAAATTTCAAGAATTCTTACATGTTTCCACCATGCATCCGGTCTCAAAGTCAATTCCAACAAAAGTAAGATTTTTGACATTAGAGTTAGTAATTATGATCTCAACTCCTTCGCTTCCTCAATTGGGTGCCAACCATCCAACTTCCCCTGTAGCTACTTGAGGCTTCATATTGGTTCAACCATGTCAAGATGCTCTAATTGGCAACCCCTTATTGACAGGTTTTATAAACGTCTTTCTAGTTGGAAAGCAAAATCCCTTTCTTTTGGTGGGCGCCTTACTTTAACCAAAGCCGTTCTTGGTAGTCTTGGAGTTTACTACTTCTCAATTTTTAAAGCTCCAAAAAACATCATTTGGAAGCTTGAAAGTATTCGAAGAAAGTTCTTATGATAAAAACAAAATCACTTGGATTGCATGGTTAAAAGCAACCGCCCCTTTATGTTAAGGGGCGCTAGGCATTGGTAGTCTAAGGATAAGCAATCTTAGCATGTGCTAAATGGTGGTGGAGATTTCTTTCAGAAGATAACTATCTTTGGTGTAAAGTTGTTCGTTCAATTCATGGTGCTCATGGAGGTTTGCACGAACCTTCTTCTATCAAAAGTAAAGCGGGGCCTTGATTTAGAATCGCTAAATTGAAGAATGACTTAAGTGAGTTTGGAATTGATCTCCTTTCGATGTTTAAAATAAGATCGGAAATGGTGAAGACACGTGTTTTTGGTTAGACGTTTGGGTAGGCAACTCAACTCTTAAGGATTCTTACCCACGTTTATTTCGTCTTGAATTCATCCAAGATTGTCGAGTGTGTGTTAGAGCCTCAAATATGTTTCTACTTCTGGAAATGCCCCTGGATCTTTAACTCTGTATGTGCATATTAATCGGCCCAACCCTCCAACTAGGCCCCTTATTGATATAGATCCAACTTCACCTCCTGGTCTTTTGTTTCATTGGCAGTGGCGAAGGTAATTAAGGTCTTCTTCTGAATCAATTGAGCTTCAAGATCTCCAAAGCCTGCTCTCAAACATGTCTCTCTCAACAAGCCAAGATAAATGGGAGTGCGTGTCGGATCCATCAAGATGTTTCATTGTAAAAGGCATGCGAAATTACATCACCAACTCCTCCATTCCTTTGAACTTTACTCCCACAAGATGGAATAAACTTGTTCCCTTGAAAGTTAATATTGCTTCATGGAGAATTGAAATATTGAGAATTCTAACAAGAGTCAATCTTGATCGGAGAGGTATTGACTTACACTTGATTAGGTGTCCGGTGTGCGACGAAGATCTCGAAACGGAAGAACATTTGCTTGTGAATTGCTCCGTTGCAAAGGAAACATGGTCGGAGGTTCTCAAATGGTGGAAAGTCCGAAACATTCAAATCCACAACCTGAATGATGTCCTCACTATCGCAAATCAAACAAACTTTTCTACAACAAATGTTATGCTTTTTGATGCTATTGTCCAATCGACTCTATGATCCTTTGACGCTTTCGCAACGAGTCCACGTTTAACTTAAAACGTCCAAGCCAAAGTCTCATTCTCAATGACATCAAGCTTCTCACTTATACATGGATCTCAAATAGATGTAGGAAAGCCTCGATTAATTGGATAGAGTGGTATTGTAATCCTTGTAATGCTTTGTTAAGCCCGTAGCTACTTGCTAGGTTTTTTTTTTTTTTTTTTTTAATAAATCCATATCTCATGTCTTATTAGTTTGTGAAAAAGTGGATTGGATTCGTTAGCTCCACTAACATGATGCTAGCTTGTATATAAGTTTAAACATAAAATTTGACATGTTTGTATGTCTCTCGATCATTTCTCAATTTGAAAAACACCTAAAAGTGGCTTTTGTATTCACACAATAAAAGGCTAATGAGTTGAATAGATCTCCTCGGTCCCTTGGAGACAGCAGGAATATAGCTCAACCAATTCTGACACTGAAACTATTAACCCTGCCCGTCAACATTAATTGACAATATAGTATATTCTCAGGTCTTGAAAATTAATTATATTACATCATTTATATGCATATTATCTACCCATATGTAGCATTAAAATTGATAAAGCAATCAAGTTTTTAAAATGTATATAGCGATGACTTACTTTTCTGGATCGGATTACGACCTTAGATGGAGTAGGGTGAGGGTCATTAGACATCAAAATTCGCGGTATGGACCTGTTGTAATTAATTTGGGATTTTTTGTGTAAATAAGTCCGACCCGGCCAATTGTTTGTAGAGTTCTAGCTAGCTACGGTTCAATTATTGATATCAACCTAATACATCAAAGATGATTCTTTCAGGCATATGGAAGTAAGTCCGTTACCTCAATCAGCCGAACTAGATCAACTATTTGTATTATTAGTTTGTACGATTTTGTGTTCTTATTCGTTGTTATTGCGCGTAGCCTGACAAACAATTAATGTATAAGGATTGCATAGGGATCGACGAGAATACTTTTAGCAGGTAATAATAGCAATAGAATTGAAGGTGAATTCAATACAACAATAGCTGGCTCATCTGAAGGGATGCCCAACAAACAAACACACACATATATATATATACCAGGTCCAGGACCAGACTAGGAATAGGACTAGGACTAATACATAGAGATGAGTGACTCACCCCACATGCATACAAAACAGTATAAATGTTACATATGAACTGAACTTATTTTTGGTAGATATTAACTCAGGAAGTAAGTTAGGTTATGATCAACATGTTACTCTTTCTTAATTAGAATTGAAGTTGCATGATTTTGTGCATTTCGCCGGTCCATGCTATTATTATGAGTAACTAAAAAAGAAAGTAATTATCTATAAGATCATATCGGAAATGAAGACGTGCTATCTAACATGAGAACGATTAGTCAAATCCCTAACCCAACAGTCCTAGGCCGTTGTTATTTTAGGTATAGTCTGGGAGTTGTTTCGTCAAAGGTGCTACTAAATGTCCTAATCCCTCCGTCCCATAATAAGTTCGTGTCTATATTACCATTTTGAGATGTCCCAAAATAAGTGTCCACTTTGTATTTCAACAAATGAGAAGAGAATTTAATGAAGATGATATATATTTGATTGGTGGAAAGTATAGTTAGTTAAATTTTCTAGAACTTTGTGCGTTTGAGAAGTTGACACTTATTGTAGGACGGAGGGAGTAGTTATTTTAGCAAGGTGCTCATTGTTTAGGTCGGGGTTTAGCTCCATGTGTTTCAATGTGCTTTGCACTATCCATTTCTCCTTTGCTTGATTCTAGTATCCCTGCTAGAATCCTTTAAGAGAAAACGCGTTAAAAAAAACTATTCAGTGTTCTCCTTGCTTCAAGATACAATTTTTTTGCACTGTTGAAAAATTAAAATTCCCTAAACCAACAATATATATAAAGCAATATGTAGTCATACGTTTTTTTATAAAAAAAGGCTAACCGAGACTTGTAATTAATTGTTGGCAACCAAATTTAGTTTAGACTATACCTAAATCTGAAAGCACAACCTTAAATAGAATTAGGGAATAAGAATTTTTTTGTAGGTCAGAGATGTAAGGCATTTAAAAGAGTATTTACAAAAACATATATAATTACATTTTCTACTAAGTATAACCTTGAAAGAAAAGTAGGACTAGCTAGCAAATTTCAATTTGGGAAAGGGGATGCATGTTCATTAAGGTGCCATTATTTAATTAGCCAAATGAGTTGGTTTACTTTCTTTTTCCACTAATGCTTATAATGGTCCTCAACTTTAACTTCTGGTTGAGTCTGTACCATAAGTGACTAGAAACCCTAACAAAACAGATAACTTTATTTGCTCATAACTTCATTTCAACTTACACCCTCCAACACCACTCCATATCTTCCCTTCACCTTATTCTTCATTCATCATTCATCTTTGTAGTTATTGCTTGTTTAATTTGACACCTAGATCATTATCTTCATTGATGCACAACATATCCAACAGTTAGAAAACTCTTTATACATAGGGAAAATTATGAATTTTATAAGAAAGATCGGTTGTAGTGGTGAAGACATAGCAGAAATCGGACAACCACCCAAAATAGATCGACGGTTTCCGTCTTCTTCTGCTTCTCATCAGCAACGCTACTGCCAACCGCAACAACAACAACACGAGCCACAACAGCAACCGACACCTTTCCTTTCACCACTTCCCTACCACCCCCACAACCGCTGTGGTTGGATAGCAGATTCTCAAAGCCCGGTAGGTGAACCTTCATCGAATAAAAATGAAGAAGAAAGAGGTATACTAGTGGAAAGAGAACACATGTTTGACAAAGTAGTGACTCCAAGTGACGTTGGCAAGCTAAATCGCCTTGTGATTCCAAAGCAACACGCTGAGAGGTACTTCCCGTTGGATTCATCCAATAATGATAAGGGTCTCCTCTTGAATTTTGAAGACATGAATGGAAAGCTATGGAGGTTTCGGTACTCCTACTGGAACAGCAGCCAAAGCTATGTTATGACCAAGGGATGGAGCCGTTTTGTTAAGGAGAAGAAGCTGGATGCAGGAGACATAGTTTCGTTCCAACGAGGAGTTGGTGCTACCTCAAAAGATCGGTTGTTTATAGACTGTAGACGCCGAGTAAACCCCACAAGTCCATCTCATCAGTTATCATCTTCTAATCTCTCTTTGATACATCCTTGGAATCCACTAGTGTTGCAATCTTTTCCAGCAAAAAGAAACCCTAATATGATACTACAGCCCAACAACAATCTCTTTTACAACACTAATTGGGACGGTAACAAATTAGATCGCTGTAGATCGTTTTACTTTGGACCAAGTGTCTTCGGGGCACAACAACAACATGTTCAGATGATGCAAAGAAATGGGTTCGGGTTTGGGGTTGGTGTTGATCCACCGCCACCATCACCCTCACCAACACCAACGCAACCAGTTCATGGGAAATTATCTGGAAAAAGACTCCGGTTATTTGGGGTTAACATGGATTGCTCCTTTTCAGAAGAAGAAAATGAACAAGATCCACACCATAGAACATTAGTTCCTTCACCATCATCATCCTCGTCGTTTTCAACAATTCCTTACTTGCAATTAAATTCTTATGGAGGAGGAACCGAATGTAATCAGAGTTCCATATTGCCGTCTTCTTCTTCTGCTCATGATTTCAACATAGCAGCCAAATCAACAGCTTCTAATATGTCACTAGATTTGGATATTTGATATGACATCAATTATTCATAGTTTGTAATTCATATATGGCTTGTTGAATATATATACTTGATCTATACTTTTCATGAAGAGCAAACATTTCTAGAGTTCTGAAAGCGTAGTGGAATCGGATAATACTGATGTTGAGGCCGGCTCAATTCCATCAAAGACCAAGGGTAATTACGACAAGAAATGAAAGAAAGAACAAGCAAGAGTCAGCTAGCCAGATGCTAATGATCATTTCAAAAACAAAACAAGCTATGTTTCAAGTTTGTAGGTACTTAAATTCATCTAGTACAATTCCTTTCATGTATATTATTTCTAGTGAATTTCATTTACAGAACTGTTAATGTCATAAAACACTTGAAACGTACTTAATTCTCTCAATTTCTATATTGGTCATATTAAATTTTGATTTGTTTAAGTAAGTTAGTTATCTTATTAAAGGTTTCACATTTATTCAACTGAATTGATAAATTAGTACATTTTTACTAACTTGAATTCGGAAAGTGTATAGAATTATTACATTAGTACTAACTTTGTCTAAAGTGAATGAGTAAATTAGTACAAATAGTGTATTGAATTCGGAAAGTTGCTATATTATGTCCCCTTTACAGAACTTCTACATTTAACTTGATCACTCCCACATCAACTCATTGATCGGGTTTTCAAGTCGGTCAAACTCGCTCATGATAACATACCTAGCTAGAGGTTCTTATGATCACAACCATAAAAACCTCTAGCTAGGTATGTTATCACATGTTTGGATTGTAAATAGAATTAGGAAATGACGTCCCTCGTGGGTTGATTGGATCAATAATCCAGTCATTGGTTTTACTTCAAATTTGTAATCTTGTTAAGTCTCTCTGCTAGCTTCTTGTTAGAGACCTTAATAAAGCTTCGCCGCTCAAAAATAAAGAGTTCTCATGATTTCAAATGTCGCATTAATAATCAATACGAGTCATTTGCTAGTTTTTTTAGGTAAAGGGTTTCCCCGATAAATATTATTGCTCCAAAAACACTTAAGTACAAAGGATGTGGGTGAAATCCCACATCTCAGCTCAAATTACACGAAACAAACGCACCTAATGTGTATCAAACCTAAACTATCATAAGAATGACATGCCAAACTTATGAGACCCAAACTATGTTATCTTAGTTGACCACGTAGACTAATCTCATAAGCATTAGCGAACGCCATTTGAGATTCATTCAAGTCATTTGCTAGTTTTGTGTTAAGTAATTATGAAAGAAAAAATATCAGAGTTTTAAGTCACCTAATAAAATTATTCGGTTGCAAATTCCGTAAAACATAACTACTATAAGCTATTTAGAGTATATTAATTAATATTCACAATATGATGTTGATGATTTTCAAGACCAAGAATATGATGAACCAACCCTGCTTGATTGTTTGGAGTATTTTCTGCATGTATCACGGTATATATCGACGTACTCCATCATCGTTGATCTTTCACTAATTAGATAAATCATTGGGTGTCTCCAAGATGTACTTTGAAGTCTAAACATCCAAACTCCGGGACCTTCAACCTCACCAGGTACAATCTTGGGGTGTCACTATTTTCCCAAGATGTACGTTGAAGTCTAAACATCCAAACTACGTGATACCCAGTTAGGCCGCGTAATCCTCGATTTTCTCAAGTAACTTGAAACTCAATAACAACAAATTTATTTTGGAGGAAACCAAGTCCCACAACGTAACTGGGCCACTAGTTTTGAGTTGCTTGTTTGTAGTTTATCCGGATAAAACAAGTATTGTCCATTGGGTGCAGTTGTCACTTGTCATAGTAGAAAAAAGATCAAAGTGTGCAGCCTTTTGATCGGTGAGAGTACAATGGGAAGAAGAATGATGGAAGAAAAGTGTATCAAATGGTCAGATGAACAGTTGTAATTGATGGGGCTACTTTGTTTATGTTTATTTATTACCTATTGTAGGTTCGTTGCTCTTGTCGCTGCCAATGTCCACTGTTTCGTACATCTTCCTTGGACTCTAGTGTTGGGATCAGACAGGCTCTTCGAACGTACTCTTGTACAATGATGCTTTATACGTTTCACGTGTATATAGGATGAGACTTTTTTTAAACATTACATAGAAAAGAGAATGTCAACTGGATATGGGATGTTTTTTAATGTTACATATGGTTATGTCTTTTAACTGTTTTCTTAATGTTGGAACTATACATATCTACATGAGTATGGATTAATCATTGCCATTGGTCATCTTGAGTTAGTTTAGTTTTTTTTCCAACGGCATAAGTTTTATAGGAAATGCTCTAGCTAGCAAGAAGCTAGATAAATGAGAAGTTACTAAGGAATTGTACAAGCTATATATGAACATTTCAATCAGTTCAATTTGGTTTAGTTTTTCTATATTCAGTGTGACTGGATTCGAGTTTCTTCCTCAAATGTATAATTTTTAGGAGCTTTCGTGTTAAACAAGCACAATTTAGATATCGCCATATGACCCAAAATGTTGTTTGATCTACCACGTCAAAGCTGTCTTGGACGGGATGTTTTAGTTTACCGAGTCCCCCCAAGAGATTAGACCACGCAGCATGCTCGGGAAGTCAACCAAATGCCAAATCTTCAGTTGTTAGACCATTTGGCAAGCTCCAAAAACTAGTTCAGGTCTTTATCACACGTTGAAGTTGCATTTCCCCAAGTTCCACCATTTTGCATGCTCTCTATCTTTTGGTCCCCATCACGTACATATATCTTATACACCTTGTAGAGTTTAATTCTATGCTTTTATACATGCTTTAAGCCGATAGACTTATCGATAGTTGTTTGTTTAAGATCCTCCATATAGCTATTCGGCACGCTATACAAATCCTAATAAACACACAAACAATACAGCATATATGACTTATTCACCTTCGTTTTGTTTTTTGTTTTTATTTTTTGTAAAGTTCCTAAATGTATATATACTTTGGAACACTATGTTCAAACAAAGCATATAGTTTGGAATTCACATTAAACATGCATGCCTAGCCCTCTTAATGTTTATATATAACTAATTATATTAATACAGGAGCCACAAAGACGATTATAGAAAGCGATTAAGAAAGTCAGTAATGGAAAATACAAACTGAAAAATATATAGAGAACTTAGGAAAAAAAAGTTTGTAGAGTTTTAATTGGTTGCTAAACAGCCTAGTTTATAAAGCTGAACATTCATGCTCTTGCCTTAATTTTGTCCCCTATAAACTATCCTTTTGGTGAATAAAATAATAATACTTTTGACATTCTTTGATGTCAAAAGTCAGAGAATGGAGACATCACATTTCAGTCTATTTAACTACTTTACTTGAATGCAAATTCATTTAGCTCCAAGAGGGGTTAAAAACCTTCAAACTTTATAAATAGCTAGCTATACATTTATTGCGTTTTGGTAAAAAAACAGATAACCATTTTAAAATGACTAGAATTGACAACTTAATTAGTTAAGATTTTTTTTGAATTACAATGTAATTTTTAGTCTGTAATTTTCGTTTCCTTCTAAAAAATTATAATGTAAATTTGTAATTATATATGTCATTGTGTATATATGTATAGTACTTGTGCAGGTTAAGTTGTAATTAGGAAACCAATTAGTATCGAGATGATAGAATTTTCAAGAACAAGGACTCACTTCTCCAACTTTGGTTTCTGATATAAAAGCTATTTCTCATCGTTGGGCTTACAGTAGGTGTAGGGATAGGATTCGTAACCGAGCTGTTTGGGTGGCTAATCCTAGACATTTGCCGACGGTTAATAGCTTATAATGTCTAGGTGCTTTGTTTTTCGGGGTGTTTTTCAGTGTTGTTTGGTATTGTTTCATTTTCCCAGCGTTGAGGCGCTTTGTTGTATTTTTGGTCTAGCTCCTTGCTAGGCTCCTTTTGTAGATAAAATTTCCGTTCAATAAGAACCATGTAGCAATGTTAAGAACAGTTTTTTATGTGTATATGCTACACATGAATACTTCGGCCGTTCAATAAGAACCTATAGATCGGTTTTGTTTGTAAAGAAACATGATTAATCAAGTTATCAACTTGAGATGATCTTGATATCATTATTTAAAATGAGAAAAAATTTCAACTATGTTGGTGCCTAATTATGGTTGTTCTGGGACTATAGTTCCCTTGAGGGCCATAAAAGGCCTACAATGTTGGTTCGGTTACTCGCCTGGTTAAGAATTCGACTTCCATTAGAGGGACATTTTTAACATAGCATTCTAGCTATTGTTGGCTATACTTTCTATTGATTAGTCCCTCTTGTTGGCTACACTAGGCAGACTTCTTTATTGCTTCTAAACTTTTTTCAACCAAAATTTCATCAAACCTTTTCATAAATAGGTCTACAAGTGGTGCTAAATAGGTTGATACGTTTGCATATTTATTTATATTACGTATCAGTGAGCTAGGTTGGAAATGGCAGATGGGTCCAGGCTATATGATACCAATTTTAGTGCATGATGAATTTTAGAAAGAATCTAGGGTTGTAGATTAGGGCTAACCTTGAGATGGTGGAAGAAAAAGAGTATGGATTTATGCATGCTACTCTATGATAACCGGTAAATATATTACTATAAACTAAGTACATAGCCTATGAATTAAATGTTGGTACTTTAATAGGTGTACTGCCCTACTAGCTATATAGCATCATAATGATGGTATTAAAACTATGTCCGTGCATGGGTGATGATGGACAGACAACCCTAACGGTATTTGGTTTTGTTAGCTTCAATTTGTCCAAATATAATCAGATTAATGTGTGTGATGTATGTGACTCAAAGGTTGGTAAGTATTAATGTTGCAATATTTGAAGTCCTTGCTAATTGATACTTGTTTAGGAGTTTCAGTGATCAATGATGGAAACATACATATATTCTAGCAAATGATAACTGTTATAAAATATAGTATTGTTCAAAATACCTATTCAATTTCTATAGACCATAATGTCATGTTACTCGGGTGCCAAAACTTAAATTTGTTGTTAACAATTTTGAAATTCACCAACGAAGATAACGCTTGACAGTCTAACGTACATCTCCGAATTCATACGCTTTACATTAAGCTCTGACCAAAAGCAACTACGATAATCTTTACACCGAAGAACTTCCCGAGATGTACGAGCTGGTCGGTATGAGTGAATAAACTCATATTACAATTTTGTATGCCATGTTCCTAATGTAATATGATCCTCTAGGTCAATTTATCATTCCTCGAATTCTTAAGATAACAGTTTGCTTGATCTCAGGCTAGATGTAATAAGGACACTCCAAGACCGCATTTATCATCACTACCCCAGCGGTATATATGCTTTCTCTTTTTAAAACTAACTTCACACCAACTTAGTATAATAAGACAAACAGCTTCACAACCAAAACATACCCCACTTAAACACAAATATACCCCACCAACACACACCAAAACACTAAAACACACATTCCATGACTCGGTCTTGCAAACGACCGAGTCTTGCCTTTTTGAAAACGCGCGTTTGGGAACCTCCGTAACAAGGGGGACGCGTCCTCGGTTAATACACGACTCGGTCTCACTAAGCCAACCTAGGTTTACATACTTCTATATATGAGCAATCGAAAACCCGTATGTATACAATTAATACACATGAATGACTTGTTCTTTCATGTGTTATGTTTTAACTACTTTTGGGTGCTTTTGTAAACGTAATTGAAAGTGCTGGCTAGCTTGGATGTGAACTTTAGCTCATATGGAGTAGCTTTAGAAGGCACATGGGTCACCTAACCTCTAGCCTCTAGGATAGGTTCATATAGTATGAGGGTGTGCAGTTCTTTTCAGTTTAGTTATGGTACAACATATGCTACATTGCTACAAGGTTGAAAGAATCGCTTAATTTGATGGATTTATTCTATTATCCGTCATTCTTATGTTAATTTTCACAGTTTTTGTGATAGAACTCTTAGAATACAAGAAGTTGGCCCAAATAGGTTTGTGATGTTTGAATGAATCGGGTCCATTAAGGTTTTTATGTATCTCTTTTTATAACTATCATAGTATCATACTATCATATAAACGAGGTTTTGGAGACCCGCCGCGTTGCGGCGGCTATTTTGTTCTCGGTTTATGGTTGTCATATATTTTTGTGAAATGGTCGGACCAAGTCGGGATACCCTGTTTGGTATTGTACAACATTTTGTCACTGATTTTCTACTAATCCATATGCGTTAGGTAGATTAGTCGTATAATTTAAATAGGTACTCTTGTATATGAGTTATAAATTTTTGTCGCTTCATAATGCATTCTAGTATTTTGTTTTTAGTTTTTAGTTCCTTTGTATTATGTTCAGATTGCAATTTACTTTGTATACATATCAGTTTAACAATTCAAATTTTGAAATTATGCACCTCATCTATCTTATCAAACAGTCATTGTGTGTAATTTTAGGCAAAATTTTGTTGACCTACTGTTTTATTGGGAAAGATAATAACATTTTTTATTGCATAGTGTTCCTATATTTTGTTACTTAATGTTTTTTAGTGTTGTTTCTTTTGAGTTTTATGTACCTATTGTATTCATATTTGTTACTAATTATTACT
>LBNU01015656.1:93726-113595 GCA_014162995.1 Artemisia annua
TTTTTTTTTTTTTTTTTTTTTTTTTTTTTTTTTTTTTTTTTTTTTTTTTTTTTTTTTTTTTTTTTTTTTTTTAATTCTCAAAGTTGACTAGCAAAGTCAACCTTGAAAATTTTCACCTTGCCAGTTTTCTGAAAAATCGCAAAATTTAACTAGAAAGGTCAGCTTTACGATCTTTTTACAAAATTAGCAAGAAGAACTTTGCGATTTTTTAATAGTGATAGCTACAACATACTGATTCTATTAAACGTAATCGAGAAACCGTAAAACTAGATATTCTAATATTATTGAAAGCAACAATTAACTAAGTCGTTATCTATATATTCTACTGAACACATAATCACATACAAAGTATACAGCCTACAAAGCGAGCCAATAACAGTGCCCAAAACCGCAGATACAAACATTAATTACACATGTACACAATTAACCTCTCATACTTATCATAAATTAATAGAATATTATAAGTCAATTTCTGTTATAAACGCGAAAAAAAATGACTCAAGTAATTAAGGACACGGGAAAAAATAGAGTGAATTAATTAACTACTTAATAATAATAATAATAATAAATCACAAGGTTGATTTTGCTAGTTAAATTTTGCGAATTTTCATAAATCTATCAAGGGGTATTTGGATAAAAATCGGGTATTCAGTGAAATATGTTTATAAAATTGTTTATTTCTGTCATTTTCTTAATAAAAATACAAGAATCGCCATCAAATGGAAAATTCTTAATGTGAGAAATTATGAAATAAACGTGAGAAATGCATTTAATCACGTTGATTCATTGTTTTTATTAATTAGTAAAAATACCTTTTTTATTGACTCAATACAAACATGTAAGTCACAATAGCCATTTTAATGTAAATTTTAAGAAATTTATAAGCTGATTCAAAACTCTAATATTTATATGATATTTTACAAATAATATATATCAAGTGTAACAATCTCAAAACTATTAAAAATTTATCTGAACCTGTAAAACATCCTTGGACCAACTCTATTCCACATGACTTGGGTATATCACCACACTAGTCCAGCCCAAATATATATAGAAGTGTTTCTTCAGATATTTGGCCAACCGTTTGTGGCACTTGGGCCGCTAAAAATGATTGTTCAAATGTCCATGACTTCATGTAAAAAAGGTTAAAAAGCTATATAGAATGTTACTTTTCCATATTAAAAAATAAAAAAAAATCTCGTCGAAATGAATGTTATTTCTCTTTCTCACGATTTGGAATTTTTCATACTCGGTAAGCACAATATTTTGAATTTATCCTACAAAAAGTGAGATTTTAATTAAAAATTGCAAAATCAAAGTATGAGGATTTAAAGGGTAAACACCAAAAAATAAAAACTTACTTTCTCCATTTTACCGAGATGAAATACTTGCTTTTTTATCAACATTTAAGCCAACGAAACTTTCAAATATTGTTCTGATATCAACAAAAAGACCGATTATATTAAAATTAATAATTGAAATAACTATATTACCCTTGTCTTCTTCAACCAAAATCCACAACATAAACCATCATTAGCATTATATATTGTTTTTGCAATCAAAACCACAAAGCTAAAACAATAAACACCTAAGCTCGCAGATGAATCAAAACCACAACATCTCCCAATCAATATCAGCTGGCAGATGAATCTCCCTCCCAAAATCATCTTCTGCGACTCCTAAGCTCATTTTCGCCACTTTTCGAAGATCAAATCACAAAAAACACCAAAAAAAAAACTAATGATCAATCACTCCAAACTTAACTCTCACCACTTAATCAATATCAATTCAATCACAACAACGAAACCCAAAAGATCTTAGTGAGGACTTTTATCAAACACCTTATCTACAAATCAGCTAAAAAACAAGACCCAGATGTTAAATCAAGTAATAAACAAAACCCAAATCGATATTTGTTTAAGAAGACAAGGGATGACCGATGTGAAAGAGATGACCGAGTGGTTGAAGGCTTAGTATTGGAACTAATAGATCAAATACAGGACCTTAGGTAAATAATTTGGCCAAAATTGAGATAAATTGGCTTTTGCCACCTAAAAAATGTCATGTCCAATCACTATATTCATCCAAGAGGTGTTATAAACATTACTACAAAGCAATAGAAGTACTCAGTTTCACTAAAGAAAGGATAAATATGAATTACGGAATGAAAATTGTTTGAAGAGTAAAAAAGAGCCTATATAAATAATGGTATATCGAAATAGTTATCATCGTTATCATCAACTTCAATAGATCATAATCGTCGAAATAAGTGACGCAGGGGCGCCTACCATGGCTAATCTCCTGGTTTGTTGCCTATGCCTTAGCAAAGAAATTTGTATCTCAATTTTTAAAAAAGGGTAATTCTTCAAATACCCAACAAGTACAAGGTAGTAACCCCTAACGCTCTAAAATTGTTTTTTTTCTTCAAATACTTCATGGGAGATGGTCGCCCGGGGCGGATATCATAAAATAGTGACATGTGTCCCTATATATGTCCCTACCATGTACTTACATAGTAATAGTTTATACATGTACATTCTTGGGCGACTGGGACCACATTTCTTGGGCGACTTGTTTTTTTTTAAAAAAAAGTATTAACTACATTTTTGGTCCTTATAATTTGCTTTTTATTTCATTGTTTGCCAACTTTTCAAATTCACATAAATACAAACACTAACACACTAATCTCATCAATCTCTAAAATTTTCTCTCCCTTCTCTCCACCATCGACACCACCTGAACTCCATCGCCACCACCACCAAAACCTATAAAGATCCAAACCCACTACACCCTANAACCTGTAAAACATCCTTGGACCAACTCTATTCCACATGACTTGGGTATATCACCACACTAGTCCAGCCCAAATATATATAGAAGTGTTTCTTCAGATATTTGGCCAACCGTTTGTGGCACTTGGGCCGCTAAAAATGATTGTTCAAATGTCCATGACTTCATGTAAAAAAGGTTAAAAAGCTATATAGAATGTTACTTTTCCATATTAAAAAATAAAAAAAAATCTCGTCGAAATGAATGTTATTTCTCTTTCTCACGATTTGGAATTTTTCATACTCGGTAAGCACAATATTTTGAATTTATCCTACAAAAAGTGAGATTTTAATTAAAAATTGCAAAATCAAAGTATGAGGATTTAAAGGGTAAACACCAAAAAATAACAACTTACTTTCTCCATTTTACCGAGATGAAATACTTGCTTTTTTATCAACATTTAAGCCAACGAAACTTTCAAATATTGTTCTGATATCAACAAAAAGACCGATTATATTAAAATTAATAATTGAAATAACTATATTACCCTTGTCTTCTTCAACCAAAATCCACAACATAAACCATCATTAGCATTATATATTGTTTTTGCAATCAAAACCACAAAGCTAAAACAATAAACACCTAAGCTCGCAGATGAATCAAAACCACAACATCTCCCAATCAATATCAGCTGGCAGATGAATCTCCCTCCCAAAATCATCTTCTGCGACTCCTAAGCTCATTTTCGTCACTTTTCGAAGATCAAATCACAAAAAACACCCAAAAAAAAAACTAATGATCAATCACTCCAAACTTAACTCTCACCACTTAATCAATATCAATTCAATCACAACAACGAAACCCAAAAGATCTTAGTGAGGACTTTTATCAAACACCTTATCTACAAATCAGCTAAAAAACAAGACCCAGATGTTAAATCAAGTAATAAACAAAACCCAAATCGATATTTGTTTAAGAAGACAAGGGATGACCGATGTGAAAGAGATGATCGAGTGGTTGAAGGCTTAGTATTGGAACTAATAGATCAAATACAGGATCCTTAGGTAAATAATTTGGCCAAAATTGAGATAAATTGGCTTTTGCCACCTAAAAAATGTCACGTCCAATCACTATATTCATCCAAGAGGTGTTATAAACATTACTACAAAGCAATAGAAGTACTCAGTTTCACTAAAGAAAGGATAAATATGAATTACGGAATGAAAATTGTTTGAAGAGTAAAAAAGAGCCTATATAAATAATGGTATATCGAAATAGTTATCATCGTTATCATCAACTTCAATAGATCATAATCGTCGAAATAAGTGACGCAGGGGCGCCTACCATGGCTAATCTCCTGGTTTGTTGCCTATGCCTTAGCAAAGAAATTTGTATCTCAATTTTTAAAAAAGGGTAATTCTTCAAATACCTAACAAGTACAAGGTAGTAACCCCTAACGCTCTAAAATTGTTTTTTTTCTTCAAATACCTCATGGGAGATGGTCGCCCCGGATATCATAAAATAGTGACACGTGTCCCTATATATGTCCCTACCATGTACTTACATAGTAATAGTTTATACATGTACATTCTTGGACGACTGGGACCACATTTCTTGGGTGACTTGTTTTTTTTTAAAAAAAAGTATTAACTACATTTTTGGTCCTTATAATTTGCTTTTTATTTCATTGTTTGCCAACTTTTCAAATTCACATAAATACAAACACTAACACACTAATCTCATCAATCTCTAAAATTTTCTCTCCCTTCTCTCCACCATCGACACCACCTGAACTCCATCTCCACCACCACCAAAACCTATAAAGATCCAAACCCACTACACCCTATCAAGATCCAAACACCACCGTCGCCACCACCACCAAACCCTCATCACAACCACCAAGATCTTCGGTCTCACCACCTCCGGCCACAAACACAACACACAGATTTATCCTCACCCACACTCCACTCATAAATCGTCACACTCAAAAAAATCATCAAAAGATGATAAACCCAAAAATCCAAATCCAATCAAAGATTAAAAAAAATGTAGTTAGTTATGGGAACATTTTCATCTTTAGCCTAACGGTGCAGAGATGAAAACCAACCCCAGATTTAAAGACCAGATCATGCTCTGACTTGAAATGGATCAATTATTTATGCCAACTAACTTGAATAAAAAAAAAGAGTCAACTTCCTTAAGCCTTCATATGAAGATCACATCAAGCATCAGTCGATTAAATCGGCTAGTTTACAGAACTTGGAAAACTCCATTATTAAGGTCATGTCCTAATAGAAAACCTTATGACCTTTATATTAACATCATCACTGTCAAAATCCAAACCCAATCGTCACAATCAAAATCCAAACATAGATCGAGAATAGATTAATCTAATCCAAAGATCCTACACAACCCCATATTCAAAACAAATCACCATCACCAATCATCAAGGGTTTTTGAACATAACACCAGATCCTACACCACCGAACCAAAGATCCTACACCACCGCTTCAACACAACACCAGATCCAAAGATCCTACACCACCGAACCCATCTTGTGAAGATCTTTGAGTGGTGGATCTTTGAAAATTTCATATTAAAAGCAAATCTCCATCACCAAGATTTGAGTGGCGGATCTTTGTTTTTACAAATCTCAATTGTTCGTATAACAAGGTGAGATAAACCACATCAAGATTTCATATGAAAGATTTTTCGTGGATATGTTTGTACAAGTTCGAATGGAATATTTGGAGGAAAAAAGTGAATACAAGATAAATATATGTTTTTACAAGTTCGAATGGAATATATGGATATGTTTGTACAAGGTTCTAATGAGAATAGAATTATGACAAGATAATTGCGTGGTAGTGAATACAAGATAAAGATGATAAAAAGACAAAAAAGACAAGTCGCCAAAGAAATGTGGTCACAGTCGTTCAAGAAAGTACATGTATAAAGTAGTACTATGTAAGTACATGCATGGTAGGGACATATACAGGGACACATGTCATTATTTCATGATATCCGCCTAAGATTTATGACCGACCATCTCCCATGGGGTATTTGAAGAAAGAAAAAAAAAACAATTTGGGGGCACTAGGGGTTACTACCCTTGTACTTGTGGGGTATTTGAAGAATTGCCCCTTCTAAAAATTGTGAAAGATTTTTTTGTTTTAGGTATAACTTTCATACTTCGCCCGAGATACAACATATAACCAGATAACTCTAAAAGCAAGTACTTTTTGTTAAGATAGAATTGTTCTAGTGACAAATGATTGGTCCAAATATATAATTAGTGATCTTGATATTGCAAGATATAGGTTTCCAGTCAGGTTAATCTAAACTACTTATCAAGAGAAAACAGTCAAGTGAAAAAGTGAAATGCTGAATTTTTTGTCAATGCCGAAAATGCCCTTATAGAGTCAAACCTTGAAAGTGAACAAACTTCCCTATTGCTGTAAGGAAACGATTGATGAAAAAAAAGTAATGAAGGAAACTATTGCTGGAATCATTTAAATGCAACGCTGGAAACACTATTTGTAGTAAACACGGAAACTATTGAAACACTTCTCTGTAAACACGGAAAATATTGAAGGAAACTAATGAAGGAAAACTAATAAAGGAAAACTTCAAAACTAATCTTGAATTGTGAAAGTTAACTTTGTGATTGTAATGTGGCTAGCACATTATGATTTCGTGAAAAAAAATCTAGTCATAAAGACTTTAGCTTCATTTTCATATATCTTTTTCTCTCTCTTAAAAACACAAACGATTCTATCTCTCTTTAAACCACCTAATACCAACTCCATCCTTATCAGATTCCGCCGCCACCATTGCCAACAACATATGTCGTACCATCACCTGTTAACATGGTTTAGGTAGGTTTGGCCGGTAGTTTTGGATGTGGTTTGGCTGGTGGCTCTTGTATTTATGGTTTTGGTTGTGATGGTTTCCTGATGTTGGTTTCGTGGTTAGATCTGATGAAATTTCATATGGATTTCATTAATTGGTCATGTTATAAAAGTTTGGCTAATGATATTTCTTGAGGTAAATTTGTACTCTTTGTTTGTGATTTTGAGAGCTAGGTCTTATGCCACCATATAAGGTCTTTAAAGTGTTTGAAAAGTCAGTATTTGGATCTTGCTTTTCTAGAACCTTTTTCAGGGCCAATGATGTAATTGTAAATCTGATTGTGAGATTTATTTTTTGGTGTTAGATGTAACGGGTTTTAATTGTTGTGATTTGTCACTCGGTCTCGATATCTGTCATGTTTTGTCAAGAATCAAGATACGCTATTTGGTGTCGAAATATGATTCCCTAAAGGCGTGTGTGTGTGTTTTTTTTTTTCTTTTTTTTTTTTTTTTTTTGTGATGATGGTTTAAGATCCATTATTTGATTTTCTCTATTAATTTATGATGTATGATTTTCTTGGTTATAGGTTACAAACACCTATTATCATATCTGTTCAAAGTTTGAACGAAGTAGTTGATATTGATAAATTAATAAAACAATTATTACAAATTGACCAATCACTTGTGTTAATTCGAAGCAACTTATTAACATTGTGGTAAAAATAATTAAGAAAAAAAAGTATTGAATAGGGGAAACATGTGCAAAGACAAAAAAGGGCCTTGTAATTGCAAGGACATGCCGCTTATCTTATCTTATATACTAAAAGCTTAAGTAGCCTTATAAATGTAAGTGGTCATAATAAATGGCTCACAAATGGAAAGTGAAATGTGGAGGCTTCATGTGTTAGTACATTGACTTAATAGTTATGCATAAGGATAAGTACATAGGAGATGAAGTGTTTGGTGCCATGAATGCATAAATTAAACACACCAATTAGTGTTAGTCTTTTTACCTTCCCGTCAATGAGTTACAAATATTTTATCAACTATATAATGTGTCAAAAATCATATACAACAAACCACAACTTCCTCCACACCGCATGCACATTGGGCTACAACTTATTATGGTGGTAAAGTAAGCATCATATCGTCTTACTTATTTAGCATATTGATTTATATTGATGAAGTGTTTGGTGCCATGAATGCATAAATTAAACACACCAATTAGTGTTAGTCTTTTTACCTTCCCGTCAATGAGTTACAAATATTTTATCAACTATATAATGTGTCAAAAATCATATACAACAAACCACTACTTCCTCCACACTGCATGCACATTGGGCTACAACTTATTATGGTGGTAAAGTAAGCATCATATCGTCTTACTTATTTAGCATATTGATTTATATTGTTTTATGTAAATTTCACGTGTGTTTTGTGTGTGTAACAATGTAGGACATAAAGATGGTGCTTAGGAGGTTTGGTAGTAACATCATATTCTCTAATGGTTTAAGAGATCCTATACATCGTTGTCTTATCAATTAAGTGGTACATTCACGAATATTTTTACTTTGATCGAAAATGCAATATATTGATTAATTGTAGTTAAGTTACTAACGATCAACTATATCGAATTGTTTTTTGTAGCGCGTCAAGAAGCATTAAAGAAAGAGATCGAGAAGTCACAAAAATTGTATCAAGAACAAAACATGAAAAAGGCCAATGAACAACAACGACAAAGACGACAACAACAAGAACAACAACAAAAACAAGAACGACGCCACGGCCATCGGTGAGATGAATACTTAGCATTCATATTAATATACGTTACAAATTAAACATGCAATATTTTACTTCATGCAATACCGATAAATGGGCTAATACTATTGATTCGTTAGCAAATAAGTTTATTGAAAATAATGTGACGAGCATTCAATTTTTAGTCAATAATTATTACTACACTTTGTTGGTGTATTTTAATATTTTTGCTCTTAATGTAGTTTTTTGTCTTGCGGTGTGTTAATGTCACTTTTTTAATTAAACGTCTTGAAATATTGCGTGACTTTGATACTTGATATGACTGTGTAAGTTATGGCGATGTTACATATTGAAAAATGGTAGTATATAATAAATTATCTTCACACTATCATCTTTATCCATAAATGGTGCAAAGCAATAGAATATAGTTAAAACAAATACATATTAATGATTTGGGTAATCATATCCACAATTAGTATCGGCAATTAAGCGATTATGTTATTTTGAGAATTTATCATTTATATAATTTTACTGTAGTTTAAATCTTACATAATATGTAATATCATTTTGACGATTTATGTAGTTTAAACGATATAGATATATCATTTATATAATCTATTGTAAATTAAATTTAAATCTTACTCAATAAGTAATATAACTATGGAGATTAATTGATCATCTTAATATGATTTTAGTTTCATTTCTAGAATGACAAACAAATTTGGCAAAATGAAATTGTTATATTAGTTATTAAGAGTAGAATATTTATATATGCAATATGGTACAAATTAAATATACTAACAATATTGGAACGATTTTCACAACAATAAAAAATATTGAAACTTAAATGGTTTTTGTGCATAAAATAAAGTTCGAGTAATTAAGCGTAGTAATGTGGAGCTACCGTATTTGATATGATAAACCAAAAGGATAATTAATTGTCACAATCTAGATCTCAAAATATAGAGAATATCCACTTTGTTACGATTTTATATAAGGGTTACATTTATTTTGAAAGAACCGTATGCGTTTAACCTCCCTTTGACATTTAGTATGTACCTTATACATATTAAAAAATTAAGTGTGAAGAGACTCTTTTAAATGTAGCATCTTGAAAAAAGTCTCTTCACATATACTCTTTTAATGTCAATAAACTATTTTAAATGTGTGTCATGCTTAGAAAATGTGTGATACCATCATAACTTAGATATATAATGACGAAAATAAGTGCCAAAGATTACGCTATGAACACTTATAGATGACGAAAATTAGTGTTGAACAATACACTATGAACATTTAGATTAAGCCCGTGTGCATCCACGGGTCTGAATGACTCGGTCTAAATATAAAAGTCACCAAACAACTAACTAAACTCATTCATCTTAAACTCATGCGATGCTTACAAAAGTTGTGATACCATCACAACTTACAAACCTAATGACGAAAATAAATACCAAACATTACACTATGACCAATTAGATAGAGCCCGTGTGCAATGCACGGGTCTGAATGACTAGTGCATGTTAAATTTTTGGCTGATAATAAATTTTGAGGGCGACTTAGTGCTTGGTTGATGTTGATTTTTCATTGTTTTAAAAACCGGAACTAAACAATGTTTCGATACTTTGGAATTGGGACTACGGTGGTGTTTGTTTGTTAAGAGGGTCTGAATCTGAATCTGAACCGCACATCTGAATCTGAGTCTGATGCGTAAATGTCTGAATCTGACCGCATCTGAACGGGATAAAAAACTCATGTTTGAACCGCACATTTGCTTGCTCGTACTATTTTTTTTTTTTTTGGTTTTTATTTGTGTCAGCAAGAGGCAACAAGACGCATTCAGAAACCCTCTCAAGTCTAAACCATTAAGATCTTACTGCATCTGAACGCGTCTGAACGGAAAAAAAAAAACAAACGGTCTGAACGTCAAAATGTCTGACCTATTCAGACACAGTGCCCATTCAGAGGCTGTTAAGAGGCAAAAAACAAAAAACAAACACAGCCTACATTTAGGTGTTGAGATTTCATGTTTGAGACTTTGAGTTGCTTTGAGAATGGTGAGTATGTGTAAGTCCCCAAGACAAATTCAAAAGGATAGTGATAGTACAAGATTTTTAGGAAGTGCAATGCAAAAAGTTATTGCCGTATTTATAAGACTAAACAATGTGAAGGATATCAAAACTCAAACCAATGAAAAGAAATGTCGCGATTGTACACATAACAATCATCAGCCTTGATGGATTTTCTCAAGGATCAAAGCAAAACGCATTATATTAAAATTGGTTCAAGAGAGGAAATATGCTCAATGACTAATTATGAAGACAGGTTCATAATCTAGAATAGTTAAAGAAATGGATTTTAGATAAGTTAGATTTTTATAAATATACACAAAGCTTTTTTTGACTTTCTAAAGCTTTTTATACACGTTCAAAACTTATTAGCAGTGATATTTCTATTTCTTATAACTAGACGAGTACCTGTGCATAGCAACAAGATTTTATAGTGGCATACAGTTGTAATGATATTCTGGTTAAGTGTTTTGTGTAACAAAAATATCACTATAACTATCTGCCGTTATAAAATCTCGTTGCTATGCATGGGTACTCGTCTAGTATTATAAATGAGTCTAATTGGTTATTTGATATAAAATGCAATTATATAACAATTACTTAACGGGTTTAGGCGAGTCTAATGGGTCAGTTTTCTTTTACTTTTTTTTTTCACTTTTTTCTTTTACTTAAAAAACTAAAAATAATTTTTTGTCAACCCGACCAATGCCCATCTAAACACATTTAAACCAATATGTCTAAAAAACTCATCTAAACTCGTGACTCGACCCATCATTTGGAGCTTTAGTCCAATGGTAAGGGTGTTTGGGCCCGATTCAATAGACCCGGGTTCAAACCTCTTCATTGGCACTAAAGGCCATTTGATACCATCCCCCCACCGCAAATGCTCAGATTGACTGTTCAGCGAGGGGCCTCTTGTAGAAAATGACCATGGTTCATAGCCCACCTCCTGATAAGTATAGTCACTGGGACATGTGCTCATTGCCTGAGGCCGGGTCCTTGGGGGAGGGTCCGGTTGACATCCTTAGAATGCATAGGACCAGGGTGATCCCACCGATCTTCACCTTTTGTAGAAACTCGTGACTCGACCCGACCCGGCGCAACCCAATGCACCACCTCTACACAATTCCATCAAGTAAAAAAGGAAAGTTATCACTCTCATCAACAAAAAAGTAGTCGTAGAAAAATAAAGTAAACAAAAGATATAATATTAAATAGAAATTTAACCATAGTTACTTCATAAAGAAGCACCACCACAGTCCCAAAAGCCAACTTCTTTTCCTCCCATCTTTTTCCATTTTCACACACACACACACACACACACACACTTTGATCCAATGGACTCACTTCCTTTAGGTTTCCGTTTCCGTCCAACTGACGAAGAGCTTATCAACTACTATCTCCGTCAAAAAATTAACGGCCGTCATTCAGACGTTCATATCATTCCTGAAATTGATGTTTGTAAATTAGAACCTTGGGATCTTCCTGGTATATATATATTTTTATATATATATTTATATATTTTTTTATATATATTTTCACTTTGTGTGTGTTTTTTGTACTTTTATAGTTTCTTGTTTATGTTGGTGTGTAAATATTATTGACTTTGACTTAAATTTAGAATATGGAATTTATGCTTCTTATTAGTAATACGGAGTATATATTATGTCACTCGAATTTATTCATGTGGCTGTTTGTAAATAAGTGAGATGGTACTTACTACTTAGATCATCTCTTCACCCTAGTATTAATTAACCGAAAACTTTCTATAATTGGAATTAATTCAAATTTTTTAACAAATGATTATTTTTCACGTATTATTTCGTTTTTATTACAAATAAGCAAATCAAAACACTATTTGCTGAACTGTTTGCTAATTTTTAAGCTGTTTATAAGTGCTGATTTATAAGCAGAAAAATAAGCAATTCCAAACACCCTGCGGGTGTTTGGAACTGCTTATGTTTATCGTCTTATGTTTCTGCTTAAAAATTAGCAAACATTTCAGCAAATAGCGTTTTGATTTGCTTATTTGTAATAAAAAACGGAATAATACTAAGAAAATAAATAATTATTTGTTTGAAAATTTGAATGAATTCCAATTATAGAAAGTTTTCGGTTAATTAATACTAGGGTGAAAAGATGATCTCGATATCATCTCAAATGCGCAGCTCCTTACCCACGTATCAGAAACTGCTTATTTTACCCCAAAATAAGCAGATAAGCTATAAAAATAAGCAATCTCAGACACCCCCTAGAATGATTCTATTTAACTTATTGTAGCTTCTAGAACATATTTGATGCTAGTTTAGATATGTTAGTGTTTGTATAACGAATGTGATATTGTAAATATGCAGAGCAATCGGTTATAAAGACGGATGATCCGGAGTGGTTTTTCTTTTGTCCACGAGATAGGAAGTATCCAAATGGGCATAGGTCGAATCGTGCTACTAGTGCTGGTTATTGGAAGGCTACAGGGAAAGATAGGACTATCAAGAGTAGGAGTCGGTCGGATGTGAAGACTATCGGGATGAAGAAGACGTTAGTGTTTTATAGGGGACGGGCGCCGAAAGGTGAGCGAACTCATTGGATTATGCACGAGTATCGTGCTTTGGAGAAGGATCTTGATGGGACTAATCCTGGTCAGGTAAATGTTGTGAGAATTTGATTATGCGTTTATGGCATGTAACGAGTATCTTGGACATTTGAGATTGCTGGGTGTTGTTATTATTATCACTGCTATTCGATATGCTATGCTTTAGTGTTAACGTAGCTAGCTAGTAAGGTAGTAATAGGTGTATATGATATGATGGTCAGTCTAAACACCTGAACACGGTATGCTAGACATCTATGAATGTGGACTTTAACAAGTAATATCGCATGTCATTTTTTGTTCAATTGAATGCTAATTGATCCAAATGATGACTAACAGCTATAAGAAATGCCTCAAATTGCTTTATGAAGTTCATGAATTAGCATGATAGTGTGTTTAATAAGTGGCAGACGGTTTAGAGTGAAATACAAATCCAATTCAATGGATCGTATTTGTTTTGCGACTTGACACTCCTCAAGTTGGTGCATAGATATCAATCATATCAGTGATAGCCAAAATGGAGTATCAGTTGTTGTACTCATGAAATGATGTAGTACTTATGCCAATCAAGTTTTATTTGTTTGGTATTTTTTTTGAGATTTGTTTTTTGTTGGAGATATCGGTGCAGACACTTCGATACATTAAAATACATCAAAGTTTAAGCAACTTGATCATTTTTTTTTTTTTTTTTTTTTTTTTTTTGCTTTTGGATCTTTTAGTCACCTTAACGTAGGTTGTGGACTTTGATTTTTCTGTTTAATATGTCGATCATAAACCAAAAAGTAGAAAAGAAAACTTTATTATCTTAAGCATGTCTTGATTAACACTCATGTCATACAGGCTCCATATGTTCTTTGCCGTTTGTTTAGAAAGACAGAAGAAACTATTGATGCTTCCAAGTATGATGAAGCAGAACCATCTAATTTTTCTCCTACCGCACAAAAGTCAGAAGATGCATCACTTGATTTGCTAGAAGGACCATCAATTCAAGATGCACAAACAGATGAAACTGAGAGGTGGTTGACTGACACTGCTGATAACTCGACACATAACGCCATTGTCCCTTCTGAACCCATGATTCCTAATGCAGACAAAACCAAAACAGAACCACCTTACTTTGGGGCGTCTCTAGATCTGAGATTTGCGAATGATTTTGGTAATGATAACAATGGGCTAGAATTTCAGGACGGGACCTCTGAACCGGATGTAGCTCTTTCGGAATTGCTGTCTCTTATACAAAACAATGAGTGTTACTTTAAAGAGTCGAACAGTCAAATGAGCACAAGTGTGAGAACTGAAACACCTATATCTGGCCCAGTTCAGACACATATATCTTCATCTGTTGTGAGTTCATTGTCTAAATGGAGAATGATTTGGAACCATCAACAAGTGGGACTAATGTTCCTGATATCGGAAGCTCCTCAAGGGATCGGCCCGATATCAAGTTCCGGACACGTCAACTTCAAGTTGACCAGAATTCCGAGAATATTATGGGCCAAGGTACTGCTTCTAGAAGACTCCGTCTACTGATTGAATCTTCACCTGGCTCAGCCGGTCACACTGATGATCAAGAAGAAACAAGTTCAACACCTTCTGAGGTAAGTTCTTAAATTAAAACTGCGGTGTTAATGAATATTTTTTTCGTTATTCATATGGCCTATTGTTCCGTTTTTGTTAGGTTTATGACAACTTTGAAGACTCTACGACTTGTGAAGAGTCTAAAGAGACTGCCCAAGGAGATGATCAACGGCTTAGATTGCAGCTGAAACCGTTGATGTTGGTGAAGGCATACTGTGGTGGTCATTTTCTAACTTCACCATTGATTCAGATACTGAGCATACTTCTTGTTATATTGGTGATGTTCATCTCTTTAGGGATCCCAGAATGCCCAATGTTCCGTCTCAGATCAAGCAACAGATTGTAGAAAGGAATTTGTGTATGTGCAAAGTAGCTAGGTTTAGCTCCATCGACTGATCACCCCTCCTTTGCATTGTTATTTAATCACCAATGTATCCGAGTTGCTCCATCAACTGATAACCCCCTCCTTTGCATTGTTATTTAATCACCAATGTATCCGAGTTGAAATTCATGGAATGTAGAAGTGTAGTATTTGCGTGTATCGATTATTAATCTTTACTTCATTCAAGAACTTAAACTCTTGAAAACGGATGTGACCAAATATCACGTACTAACATCTCATTTTTGAGTAACTTGCCTTTTTATTTAGTGACTTGTTTAAAATTGTGCAATCTAACAACAAGCATGAACAAGTGGACGACAATGGCTTTTAGTATTCAAGTTAGGTGTTTGGTCAACCAACAATCTTTTCGTCTGGTCGATTAATCCTATTGAAGTTCAATTCGACAGGGCAAGAAATGCAATGTATAGAGGAAAGGTCTTAGGTTTATGACCTAAGAGGGTTAGGTGAAGATGGCCAAGAATGGTTTTACAGTCTTACTCTTAATGTGTTACATGTTTACTAAGTTTGCGATTTCTGAGATAGATTCTGCAGAAAGTATTGAATCACGTGCCTGAAGCCAATTTTGTTTAACAAAAAAAAGTTTTTACAGTGATTCTAGATTTGACTTCTTTTTTTAAAGCAAAGCGGCAAAGGTATCATAAACAGTGGGAAAGCAATATAATTTAGTGGGTGGCCGACAAATTGTACTAAAAACATTTTAATACCAAACAAACGTGTGATCTTGTTATATCTGATATGCGGTTTAAACCATGAAAACGTGGTAGGAAAGTTTACTCATCCTATAAACTTGTGCTTTCATGACACAACCAGTTTCGGTGTTACTACTATTAAGGCTTTTTTTTTTTTTTTTTTTTTTTTTTTTTTTTTTTTTTTTTTTTTTTTTTTAAATTAATAATTTTGATCGTTTTGGTGAAATAGACAAACATTGATTCGTGTTGATCAGTTTATACGTTTGAAAGTTATTGAGCTATCTAATTAGGTAGTTAGAAGGTGAATCTTAGTAGATTTTGAACTTTGTTTAAGTATGTCAAAATCGAAATCGTTGTGAATGAAGTTTAAACTTCAAAAGTCGTATCTCTAGTTCAAGATGGTCACTTACAATTATTAGAAATAGACATGTAATAGTAGTTTTTTCCCTCAGAAATAAACTGTAACACAAAGATAAAGCAAAAACCATTTGAGTTGACAACCCTGTGTTTTAGGATTAATCTTATGGTAATATAAAACCCATGCCAGCATCTAGCCATCTATCTCTTCAAGGTTTGCATGATGTACTCACCATAAAGGTCCCTGCGAGTCATGGAACATCAACATAATTAAGTTGTATAACGATAAACCATTAGCTCGTTACGGATATTTTTACATAGTGCCTCATATTGGAATATCGTGGTTTGTATGCTGCTATTGAATGATTTCTTAGTTTATCTAATTACTCCATGAAACATGTGTTTTTCCGGTGCTCTTGTTTCCGTTCTATGCAACTATATTTGAAGCAAATTAATCTAATGCATTGTAGTGTATGAAGGGATACTTACAAGGAGTGTGTAATGGCATCATGAGCGTCTTTTGAAGGTAGAAAGTCATCGACCAAAACTTCTTTGTTCTCATTTTTCTTGTCTATATACTTGTTAAGGAAATCTATTCAATCTTTTTATCAACAGTTATAAAATATGTAAAACGGAAAATAAGGATACAATCCTCAAAGAAACGACGGATTTCAGCCAACCGATGAGGGGGTAACTCGTGTATATCACTATAGTTACGATATTCTGGATCATCAGCACCAACGGCAATGATTTTGTCATCTCTCTCCCCCTGAAGGCATTAAAAAAATCTACATTGTCAAATATTATCATAAATTGGTACATTTAAGAGTTGTTTGATTTCTAATAGCACCTGATCAACCATAGGCATGAGCCCAATGGCTCTGGCTCGAAGAAAACATCCAGGCACCACTGGTTCCTGCATGATCACTAGTACATCCATTGGGTCGTTATCTTCACATAGTGATCGAGGGATGAAGCCATAGTTGTGAGGGTAGACCACCGATGAATATAACACGCGGTCAACCTGATTATTGAACACAAAAGTTAATTAATTATGTTCACATTCATTTATGATAACAATCAGTTGCAGATCAAGAAACATATCTCATGACAGCAATGGTGATTAATTATCTTACCTTGATGAGACCACTTTTTTTATCGAGTTCATATTTCACTTTGCTTCCTTTAGTGATCTCGATAACCTAAGGTTTCAAGCAAACTAATGAGCCAACAAACCGTATAAATAAAAACAATATTTCACTCGAATAGACAAGCCTTTGTACGTACCACATTGAAAATATGAGGAGCCTCGGGGCCTGCATGCATAACACAAATCGACCTATTTAATGTACAAAAAATTTAATGGAAAAAAAGAAAAGAAATATGAACGTACCGACATCAAGATCATGCCAAGGATGGGCTGCGGCAGATCTCTTGGATAATGATGATAGTATCCTTTCATTCAATCGTGGGGCACGCTTCGATGGTTCAGCCATATCTTGCTAAATCTATTTGATATAATGACTTGTTCTCAGAAAATTTAGATTTGGATCTGTAAAAAACAATATGTAGTTTATACAATCAGCTTAAAATGAATACATCTTCAACATTAAGTCATTAATAATCAAGAAGGACTAGTCATGAATTGTATCTACCTTTGGAAATGAACTAGTTATACTTAGATGGAATGAAGGATACATATAAATTTATACACAAATTAGTGGTCATGCTAGTAAAGTGGGGAGATCTGAGGAGTATGTGGAGACAATAGAACAAGTAAAAATGGTTCTCTTCAAAACATTTTTATTGATAGTGATGTAACTAAGATGAATTAGCTATAGTTACATTAGCTATAGTTACACATAGTTACATATGTTTGTTAGAGCACTGGGTGTAGTAACGAGCTCCCCTTCGCCGAGCCTACATGGCACCCTCACCATTCTCGCCGAGATTCGCCGCTGCACCGGCCCCCCTCGCCAGACTTCGCCGTTTGGATCCTCTTCACTTCCACGGCGAGGTAAATTGTCTGACAATTTGTCAGTTTTTTTTTTTTTTTTTTTTTTTTTTTTTTTTTTTTTTTTTTTTTTTTTTTTTTTTTTTTTTTTTTTTTTTTTTTTTTTTTTTTTTTTTTTTTTNGAAGTTTAGTTTATTTGGTAAATGAATAAAAAAATAAAGTTGTAAGTGGTGGGGCCCAAATGAAGAAGTTGATGTTAGTTGTTGGTGAGGAGGGAGTTAGTTGTGAAGAGGTGTTAGGGTGATGTGTCACAAGTGGGCCCCAAACGAAGAGCTTGAGCTCTTCACTACACCTAATGCTCTTATAAAATACACAAAATAAGTCTTTTAGATAAAATGATAGAAAGGGTTATAAATGTTAGTGAAGTACAATGTGAGTAAGTTTTGATATGTTTGGAATCTTTCATGGATGTTCCATAGAATTTCTTGTGCATTAATCATGATTTAGACTTACAATGGCACACTGTAAATTAAGCGGACCTTTGCTTGTGCTACTAAACGACTCTTGCCCCACTAAAGTTCTTATGTTTTATAGAGAGATGGAGACATGATAAGTTTAAAGCAAACAACAAAGAGAGCAAAGTACAAAAGTAAAACGTGTATCGAATGTTAAATGAATAGTATATTTTCAGTTTGATGTTTTAGACATGATATCACTACTCATTATTGCAAACTTAAGTTCAATCTCGTATAGTGCAATTTATAGACAGGCTATCACATGCTTAACACAGTTGTTTCTAAAATAAAAAATTTGAATTAAAATAAAGGGTTTTTCTAACTTGTGCCGTATGGCACAAGTTAATCACACCAAGAGTACACAAGGGCTCACGAAAAAGTACGCAGAAATCCACATAAAAGTATAGACAAGTGTACCTTTATATGGGTCCCTATGTACTTTTGGTGCATTTTTTGTGTACTTAACTTGTGCCCAAAACCCTAAAATAAATAGTCATGCATTTTATACAATTTTTTTTTAATGATCGCTAAATCAATTAATATATATATAATACACTGTTAGATACGACGTCGTGTCGTTGCCTATGGTCTGCAGTGTTTTTTTGCCGCTTATTTGGTTAGCCCATTAGCCCAGTTTTGGCCCATTGACTGCCGGCCTGTTTTTCTTTAAATAATTAGTTTTTTTTTTATACGTACACACCCTCGCCTCTAGAATCTACCACACTCTCACCGCCTCTCTATTTAGCATTCTTATCAAGAAAACAAATTTATGGTGAACATCTAAATGCAAGATGCGTTGTGATACAAGATAAAAAGGAAGAATAAGGTGAAGTAAGGTGTTTTTTTCTTTATTTAAACCTTTAATTTAAAAAGAAAAAAATGACTATGTTGACTATAGTGATTTTTGATATTTTTACTTTTGATTAGATGTAGTTATAGTTGAATAATGTTTTTCTTTTCTTCCTATTTTGGTGCAAGTAATTTTTTTTGTCATTTTGGTTTGGAGTGATTTGGTGGTGTTTCGTTATGGATGCAGTTGAAGATATGGTTATCCGGTATTTTAGTGATTTAAAAGGCGTGGGAAACATGCTGTTGAAAATGGTGTGTGGAAAACTAGAAGGGGGGTTGAATAGTTTACCTCTTTTTATTGTTAATTATCTTGTTAAAAATCTTATTGAAACTTTCGTGTAAACAAGATTTAGATATGTCGTTGTATCAAAGATAATATAAATATCCAAAATCCATCGGGGACGGCCCTGATCAACATAATTAAGTTTATAACGATAAACCATAGCTCGTTTACAAAAATTTTACATGGGTGCTCATATTGAATATT
>LBNU01015656.1:113604-123705 GCA_014162995.1 Artemisia annua
ATAGAATATTGAATGCAAGGATAAGGAAAAAACAATCAAACCAACAGACGCGATTTATCGTGGTTGGCACAGAGGACCTCACTGCCTTGGCCCTAGGTCCAGCCGAGTAATCCAACACTCGAATGAGTTTCAAGCACTTATCAAAGCTCCTTTATCGCGCGGAGAAAACCTTACAGTCGCCTTTACTATTTTTACCGACACTGGGGCTAGGATGTCGAGTTCGTTACCAAAGGGCAACGGACTCCGTTCTAGTTCTTTCACAAGGGTACACGGACTCCCTTTACACTTTGTATTTTAAGGCAAAGATACTAAACGATCACAACTATACACACAATGAATGAAAATAGCTTAGATTGAAGAAATTACAGCAGGAAAAGGCTCTAGTTCATCAACGACTTGCACTTCTTGTTGGAAGCTTGAAACTAGAAAATGGTTATGAACTTCTTTGTACAATAAGGAACTTCACACAATGGAAATGGTTAATGGTTAGATTGAGGAATAAATATGAGGTGTGTGTGGAAAATTGTTATGAGAAAGTGATTAAAACAATAAAAGCTAGTAAGAGGTTTGGTTTATAGGGGCAAACGGAGATTGCGTGGGACCGCGGAAACCCTGGCCAGAGGGTTCCGGGCCAATGTATTGCGAGGGTGCGCGGTTCTGACAGTCAAATGATCTTTCCCTTAACTTCCGAAAACCCATGGTGGTAGGTAGCATCAACCTTACCTCCTTCCCACATGCATGGCTTGTTAGAACTAGGGTAAAGAGAAGTTCCAACACACCAAGGTACCATCAACTGTTGCTAACTGACACAAAAACCCTAATGATGGAATGTGACAGACATACAAGCGATTATTCTTGTTAGAGTTGTCATTTTTTACAGCTAGCTATGCACATCATTTAGCGATGGTAGACTCATTACTTCCATCACCATGTAATGTCACATCAAGACTAGAGTGTTACTTGATTTCAAGTACTCTTGGTTAGTCAACACACAAAGGGTTTTAATACTATGATGTGACAAGACTATATTTGAAGTACTTATGAGAAAAATTGTTTTTAGTATATTAGTTTAAATGTGAAGGTAAGAGGGAAGGCGAGGTCCAAATTCTCCTGTGGTTCCCCTGGCCATCCGTGTGGTTGGGGTGGGTGGATGAGAAGGACGTGTTGTAGTCTGCGTGGAATGGTTTATCGTTTCGCGACGTTTGTAGCAGGGTACCGCTCGTCATGAAACCAACATTATTCTCCATCAGACGTACGTTTGAGACAGTGTTTTGTTGTTTTTTTTTTGTGTTTGTATTGATCCATATGATTTATATATGACCCGTGGTTGTGTGTAACCAAAGAGTCTACTTGAATCAGACAAGTTAGACACTATGAGCCAGTCTTTGAGGGTGACAGGTGTGCACGATGTATGGAGAGTAAATGATTTGACATTGCGTACAATGATTGTGGTGCACCTAGCGAGCTGGAAAAGAGATGAACTCTGTACTAAGGAACGTTTAAGGTTGTGTATTCTTGTCAGTCTCATCATGTTGTAGGTTTTGTGTCACTAGCAATTATGGGGTAACTGTGTTTGTGTGGTTTGACCCTGTCTCTGTGTACTGTGTACAGCATCGATGTGGGAAGGTTGAAGGTTGATGTGGACTATAACCAGTTGTTTGGAAGTATGAGGAAGAATATTGTGATGTCAGACCTGGCGGTCCCGCCCCGTCCATACCCGCCGCATTGGCGCGGAGAAACGGTTGGGAGGTGTAGTCCGCGGTCGCCAGCAATAGCTTCCTTTGCCTGTAAAGCCGTGAAACGTCCGTACTGTTTTGATTTTATTACTCACTTCTGCATAAAATTTCGTCCACACCACAGCTGCGCGAGTTGGATTTATCCCTCTCATGCTAAAGGGCCATTTCACGATTTCATTGTCTGTGAAGTTCTTATTGTAGGCAAAGAAGTTCATGTTTGTTCTTATGTTCTATATGTTTGTTATTTGTGTTGTTTAACTAGAAGTTTCGGGGTTGATTTCTTCAAGTGCGTTCATACTGTTCGTTTCATTTTGTGTATAGTTGTGATCGGTAGTATTTGTGCTTAAAATACAAGAATGTAAAGAGGGGTGTGTACCTTGTGAAAGACTAACAGGGGATGTTGTACCTTGGTAAATTGAACGGAAGATCTAGCTTGAGGTCCGGTAAACATAGGTCCGCGACGGTGTCAAGGTTTGTATCTCCGCGGATCACAGGTAGCTTGTTGATAGTGCTTGAAATCTCGGTTGGATTGGACTCGGCCTGGGCGCGTGGACGTAGGGCAAGGAAAGATGAGGTCTTGTAGCCGAACCACGATTAACTTATGCGTTTGTGGGTTTTGATTGTTTCTTTCCTTATCCTGTTCAGTTCATATATTTGATATTATCTTTGATACAAGACATATCTAAATGCTTGTTTACCGAAGTTTAATAAGATTTTTAAAAATATTCAACATAAAATGAGGTAACTATTCAACCCCCTTCTAGTTTCCACACCCATTTTCAAACAGCTTTTCCACAGCCTTTTAAATCACTAAAAATAACCGGATTAACCAATTAGTCTTCAACTGGCATCATATACGAAACACCACCAAAATCTCCTAACACAATGACAAAAAAATTAAACTTGCACCAAAATAAGGAAGAAAAAGAAACCACTTATTCAACTATAACTACATCTAATCAAAAGTAAAATACTCAAAAATCCTATAGTACATAATCATTTTTTTTTAAATTAAACAGGTTTAAATAAGTAAAAACACCTTACTTCACCTTATCTTCCTTTATTATCTTGTTCACAACGAGCATCTTGCCATTTAGATGTTCACCCATATAAATTTGCTATTTCTTGATAAGAATTGCTAAATAGAGAGGCGGTGAAGAGTGTGGTACATTCTAGAGGCGGAGGGTGTGTACTGTATAAAAAAAAATAATTTTATAAAGAAAAAAGGCGGCAGTCAATTGGCCAAAACTGGGCTAATGGCTAACCAAATAAGTCGGAAAAAACACTGCGACCATAGGCAACGATACGAGTCGTATCTAACAGTGTAATTATATATTATTAATTAGTTTACGCGATCATAAAAAAAAAAATTGTATAAAATGCTGTATTTATTTAGGGTTTTGGGCACAATGTTAAGGTACACAAAAATGCACCAAAGTACATAGGGACCATATAAAAGGTACACTTGTCTATATTTAGTGTTGCTATTCTGTGCGTACTTGTTGTCGTGAGCCGCTCTGGTGTAACTCGTTGGCGGGTGGGTTAGACTTGTTCGTGCTACGGCAAGGGACGTGGTTGGCAGCAGAGAAACCCTGATATTGTTATCAAAATTTTTATTTTAGAAACCAACTGTGTTTAGCATGTGGATAAGCTGTCTATTAAATTTGCACTATAACGAGATTGAGAGCTTAAGTTTCATGAATGCAGTAGTGACTGCTGCATGTACTTAAACCATCAAGCACTGAAAAAATACTATTCATTTAACTTCGAGATATCACGTCTTGTACTGTTTGGTACTGTGTGCTCCCTTGTTGTCGTGGGCTTGCTGTTCAGCATGAATTGAGTCAGTGGCTCCAGTCTGCCTCTAATAACAGCGAAGCATCAAAGCAGGAGAAGCGTGCGTTAGTAGCACAGCAAGTCCGCTTAAGTTACAGTGTGCCATTGTAAAGGTCTAAATCATGGCATTAAATGGCACGAAGAAATTCTATGGACATCCATGAAAGATTCCAACATATCACAAGAACTTACTCACATTTGTACTTCACTAAACTTTATTAACCCTTTCTATCATTTTATCTAAAAGATTGTTGTTGGGTTTTTATAAGAGCATTACAGGTGTTAGTGATAGGCTCAAGGGCTCTTCGTTTGGGCCCATTGTTTTGACACTCCCCTAACCAACCTTTCCACAACAGTGTTTGTATGCTGCTATTGAATGATTTCTTAGTTTATCTAATTACTCCATGAAACATGTGTTTTTCCGGTGCTCTTGTTTCCGTTCTATGCAACTATATTTGAAGCAAATTAATCTAATGCATTGTAGTGTATAAAGGGATACTTACAAGGAGTGTGTAATGGCATCATGAGCGTCTTTTGAAGGTAGAAAGTCATCGACCAAAACTTCTTTGTTCTCATTTTTCTTGTCTATATACTTGTTAAGGAAATCTATTCAATCTTTTTATCAACAGTTATAAAATATGTAAAACGGAAAATAAGGATACAATCCTCAAAGAAACGGCGGATTTCAGCCAACCGATGAGTGGGTAACTCGTGTATATCACTATAGTTACGATATTCTGGATCATCAGCACCAACTGCAATGATTTTGTCATCTCTCTCCCCCTGAAGGCATTAAAAAATCTACATTGTCAAATATTATCATAAATTGGTACATTTAAGAGTTGTTTGATTTCTAATAGCACCTGATCAACCATAGGCATGAGCCCTATGGCTCTGGCTCGAAGAAAACATCCGGGCACCACTGGTTCCTGCATGATCACTAGTACATCCATTGGGTCGTTATCTTCACATAGTGATCGAGGGATGAAGCCATAGTTGTGAGGGTAGACCACCGATGAATATAACACGCGGTCAACCTGATTATTGATCATAAAAGTTAACCAATTATGTTCACATCGATTTATGATAACAATCAGTTGCAGATCAAGAAACAAATCTCATGACAGCAATGGCAATTCATTATCTTACCTTGATGAGACCACTCTTTTTATCGAGTTCATATTTCACTTTGCTTCCTTTAGTGATCTCGATAACCTAAGGTTTCAAGCAAACTAATAAGCAACAAACCGTATAAAAAAAACAATATTGACTCGAATAGACAGGCCTTTGGACGTACCACATTGAAAATATGAGGAGCCTCGGGGCCTGCATGCATAACACAAATTGACCTATTTAATGTACAAAAAATTTAATGGAAAAAAAGAAAAGAAATATGAACGTACCGACATCAAGATCATGCCAAGGATGGGCTGCGGCAGATCTCTTGGATAATGAAGATAGTATCCTTTCATTCAATCGCGGGGCACGCTTCGATGGTTCAGCCATATCTTGCTAAATCGATTTGATATAATGACTTGTTCTCAGAAATTTAGATTTGGATCTGTAAAAACAATATGTAGTTTATACTAAAGTAAACAAAAGATATAATATTAAATAGGAATTTAACCATAGTTACTTCATAAAGAAGCACCACCACAGTCCCAAAAGCCAACTTCTTTTCCTCCCATCTTTTTCCATTTTCACACACACATTTTGATCCAATGGACTCACTTCCGTTGGGTTTCCGTTTCCGTCCAACTGACGAAGAGCTTATCAACTACTATCTCCGTCAAAAAATAAACGGCCGTCATTCAGACGTTCATATCATTCCTGAAATTGATGTTTGTAAATTAGAACCTTGGGATCTTCCTGGTATATATTTTTATATATATATTTTCACTTTGTGAATACTGTGTGTGTTTTTTTTTAATACTTTTATGTGTTTCATGTTTATGTTGCTGTGTAAATATTATTGACTTTGACTTAAATTTAGAATATGGAATTTATGCTTCTTATTAGTAATACGGAGTATATATTATGTCACTCGAATTTATTCATGTGGCTGTTTGTAAATAAGTGAGATGGTACTCAGATCATCTTTTCACCCTAGTATTAATTAACCGAAAACTTTCTATAATTGGAATTAATTCAAATTTTCAAACAAATGATTATTTTTCGAGTATTATTCCGTTTTTTATTACAAATAAGCAAATCAAAACACTATTTGCTGAACTGTTTGCTAATTTTTAAGCTGTTTTTAAGTGCTGATTTATAAGCAGAAAAATAAGCAATTCCAAACACCCTGCGGGTGTTTGGAATTGCTTATTTTTATCGTCTTATGTCTCTGCTTATAAATTAGCAAACATTTCAGCAAATAGTGTTTCGATTTGCTTATTTTGTAACAAAAATGGAATAATACTCGAAAAATAATCATTTGTTTGAAAATCTGGATCAATTCCATTTATAGAAAGTTTCCGGTTAATTAATACTACGGTGAAGAGATGATCTCAATACCATCTCAAATGCGCAACTCCTTACCCACGTATCAGAAACTGCTTATTTTACCCCAAAATAAGCAGATAAGCTATTTAATAAGCAATCTCAGACACCCCCTAGAATGATTCTATTTAACTTATTGTAGCTTCTAGAATGCATTTGATGCTAGTTTAGATATATTAGTGTTTGTATAACGAATGTGATATTGTAAACGTGCAGAGCAATCGGTTATAAAGACGGATGATCCGGAGTGGTTTTTCTTTTGTCCACGAGATAGGAAGTATCCAAATGGGCATAGGTCGAATCGTGCTACTAGTGCTGGTTATTGGAAGGCTACAGGGAAAGATAGGACTATTAAGAGTAGGGGTCGGTCGGATGTTAAGATTATCGGGATGAAGAAAACGTTAGTGTTTTATAGGGGACGGGCGCCGAAAGGTGAGCGGACTCATTGGATTATGCATGAGTATCGTGCTTTGGAGAAGGATCTTGATGGGACTAATTCTGGTCAGGTAAATGTTGTGAGAATTTGATTATGCGTTTATGGCATGTAACGAGTATCTTGGACATTTAAGACTGCTGTGTGTTGTTATTATTATCACTGCTATTGGATATGCTATGCTTTAGTGTTAACGTAGCTAGTAAGGTAGTAATAGGTGTATATGATATGATGGTCAGTCTAAACACTTGGAATATGGTATGCTAGACATCTATGAATGTGGACTTTAACAAGGAATATCGCATGTCATTTTTTGTTCAATTGAATGCTAATTGATCCAAATGATGACTAACAGCTATAAGAAATGCCTCAAATTGCTTTATGAAGTTCATGAATTAGCATGATAGCGTGTTTAATAAGTGGCAGACGGTTTAGAGTGAAATACAATCCAGTTCAATGGATCGTATTTGTTTTGCGACTGACACTCCTTAAGTTGGTGCATATATATCAATCATATCAGTGATAGCCAAAATGGAGTATCAGTTGTTGTACTCATGAAATGATGTAGTACTTATGCCAATCGAGTTTTATTTGTTTGGTACATTTTTTTTGAGATTTGTTTTTTTTTTTTTTGGATATATCGGTGCAGACACTTCGATACATTAAAATACATCAAAGTTTAAGCAACTTGATTTTTTTTTTTTTTTTTTTTTTTTTTTTTTTTTTTTTTTTTTTTTTTTTTTTTTTTTTTTNCATAACGCCATTGTCCCTTCTGAACCCATGATTCCTAATGCAGACAAAACCAAAACAGAACCACCTTACTTTGGGGCGTCTCTAGATCTGAGATTTGCGAATGATTTTGGTAATGATAACAATGGGCTAGAATTTCAGGACGGGACCTCTGAACCGGATGTAGCTCTTTCGGAATTGCTGTCTCTTATACAAAACAATGAGTGTTACTTTAAAGAGTCGAACAGTCAAATGAGCACAAGTGTGAGAACTGAAACACCTATATCTGGCCCAGTTCAGACACATATATCTTCATCTGTTGTGGGTTCATTGTCTAAGATGGAGAATGATTTGGAACCATCAACAAGTGGGACTAATGTTCCTGATATCGGAAGCTCCTCAAGGGATCGGCCCGATATCAAGTTCCGGACACGTCAACTTCAAGTTGACCAGAATTCCGAGAATATTATGGGCCAAGGTACTGCTTCTAGAAGACTCCGTCTACTGATTGAATCTTCACCTGGCTCAGCCGGTCACACTGATGATCAAGAAGAAACAAGTTCAACACCTTCTGAGGTAAGTTCTTAAATTAAAACTGCGGTGTTAATGAATATTTTTTTCGTTATTCATATGGCCTATTGTTCCGTTTTTGTTAGGTTTATGACAACTTTGAAGACTCTACGACTTGTGAAGAGTCTAAAGAGACTGCCCAAGGAGATGATCAACGGCTTAGATTGCAGCTGAAACCGTTGATGTTGGTGAAGGCATACTGTGGTGGTCATTTTCTAACTTCACCATTGATTCAGATACTGAGCATACTTCTTGTTATATTGGTGATGTTCATCTCTTTAGGGATCCCAGAATGCCCAATGTTCCGTCTCAGATCAAGCAACAGATTGTAGAAAGGAATTTGTGTATGTGCAAAGTAGCTAGGTTTAGCTCCATCGACTGATCACCCCTCCTTTGCATTGTTATTTAATCACCAATGTATCCGAGTTGCTCCATCGACTGATAACCCCCTCCTTTGCATTGTTATTTAATCACCAATGTATCCGAGTTGAAATTCATGGAATGTAGAAGTGTAGTATTTGCGTGTATCGATTATTAATCTTTACTTCATTCAAGAACTTAAAGTCTTGAAAACGGATGTGACCAAATATCACGTACTCACATCTCGTTTTTGAGTAACTTGCCTTTTTGTTTAGTGATTTATTTAAAGTTGTGCAATCTAACAACAAGCATGAACAAGTGGACGACAATGGCTTTTAGTATTCAAGTTAGGTGTTTGGTCAACGAACAATCTTTTCGTCTGGTCGATTAATCCTATTGAAGTTCGACAGGGCAAGAAATGCAATGTATAGAGGAAAGGTCTTAGGTTTATTGATAAATCGATATTAATGCACAGGTTTTATCAGACACAAGATTCACAAGATTGACAAAGAAATGGTTCTATAATAACTACAACATAAAAGTGTTTACATTGTATTTCTGGACACTACTTAAAACGTTACATTGTATCTCCTATTTATACTAAACCAATGGTGCCATTTGAACCATCGTGACTGTTCGAATAGGTACGTGTGTTCCAAGAGACACAACCTTTCACTAATTTACATAAAATAACCAACTTAACTAATAACTAAGTTTAACTACTAACCGCTATTCGGTTATAAACTATCTACCATACAATATTGGTCCTTTAACTATCGTTATTTACATATGTACAAGACTTATGCAATTACAAGGTCCAACATTTATGACCTAAGAGGGTTAGGTGAAGATGGCCAAGAGTGGTTTTACAGTTTTACTCTTAGGGGGCGTTTGGTTCGCCGTAATCTGACGTAATTGGATGTAATTGTAATTTGATTACATTACGTAGGTTGTTTGTTTCGCAGAATGGAGGGAATTGTAATTTAGATTACATTACGTAGGCTGTTTGGTTTGCGTTGTAATTGTAATTCAGCCATTACAATTACATCAAAGGAGGGAATTCAGATTACATAGGATGTTGGATGGAAAGTTTTGAATTACGTTGTAATTCAGAATTATTATTATTATTATTATTATTATTATCATTATTATTATTATTATTATATAAATATTAAATTAATAATATTTATATAATAATAACTAATATTTTTATTATAATATTATTTATATAATAAGAATAATAAAATAATATTAAATTATAATAATAACTATATAATAATAATAATTATTATAAAAATAATAAATATTTATTATAATAATATAGAATTATAATAATAATATAATAAAAATAATAATAATAATAATAANTTGTTTAAGTATGTCAAAATCGAAATCGTTGTGAATGAAGGTTAAACTTCAAAAGTCGTATCTCTAGTTCAAGATGGTCACTTACAATTATTAGAAATAGACATGTAATAGTAGTTTTTTCCCTCAGAAATAAACTGTAACACAAAGATAAAGCAAAGACCATTTGGTGTTGACAACCCTTGTTTAGGATTAATCTTATGGTAATATAAAACCCATGCCAGCATCTAGCCATCTATCTCTTCAAGGTTTGCATGATGTACTCACCATAAAGGTCCCTGCGAATCATGGAATATCAACATCAGGCCCGGATATTGGGGTGTGCAATATGTGCACTTGCACAGGGCCCAATACTTTGTAGGGGCACCAAAATTTTGTGTAGTCATATTATAGATAGGCCCAATTGCTATAAAATCAAGAGCCCTTTATTCGTTTATTCATTGGTATTCACAAACTGACAAGTATCGATCTCCCAAAATCCCAAACCATCTTGTGACTGCAGGTAACTTTTTTCTATTTATTTTTTATGCTTTTTATTTTCTTTACAAGTCAAGTGTAAGAATATGCTTTTTC
>LBNU01015656.1:132426-154120 GCA_014162995.1 Artemisia annua
AAAAAAAAAAAAAAAAAAAAAAAAAAAAAAAAAAAAAAAAAAAAAAAAAAAAAAAAAAAAAAAAAAAAAAAAAAAAAAAAAAAAAAAAAAAAACTTTACAAATAGGAAAAAGTACAATTATTCTTTTGAGCTAATGCTTTAAAAATGAATTCAACTTGCCGCCTTTTCTTTTTGTAAGTATTCATTTTTTTTTTATTTTCCTATTAAATTCATAAACTTCGTTAATCTTCCTACTGTAGCCCTATAACAGAGTGGATTTGACGTGGCATTAGTTAATATATTTGAGCCGTTATCTTTTTAAATATTTATGTTTTCCACTTTAAAGAATGTTTTTTATATAAACCAGCCCCCAAATTCAACCAATCACTCAAACCTTAATCTTACATTTTCCCTGTATCTGCAACCCTTAAAGCCATACATCAAATCTTCATTATTTCAAAACCCCGCCTCAAATTACACTCATTTCACCTTAAATTTCACTACATTGTTTTCATATCTAATTTCATGGCGTAAAAAAAATAATAATAAAATAAATAAATAAATAAATAAAAGAAAAAAAATCACACTAATTCACATAAAAACCATTAAAAAACACAAACTTAGGCTTCAAAATTTTGAGACATGTTAAATTTAGCAATGGTAGCTGAACCTTGGTACCTAAAACCCAAAACCAAACGCGAAATACCTAACAAATTGGGATTTTATCTTTTGAAGTAGCTATGTGATGTCAAAAACCGTTCATCTGTATAAATCTTTTAGTACTTCTTAGACCCATAAGTTAAAAACGAAAATTTAAAATCCGTTGACTAAAAAATACTTGTTTCATCAGATGAAATGTATTTATTCAATCTAACTGTGTCCGAAAAGCTTGAGGATTTGAATTTCTATAGCTTGTGTTGTGTCTAGGTTTGGGAAAAATTGTAGTGTGCAACTATTGGTAGGATTTGAGCATGTTTATAGTGATCTAGTTAGTGGTGTGTTTGATGTTAGTAAATTGAGTTTTTTAGTTAAGGAAATGGAGTTGATGGTGCGTAAAATTGATCGATATGCTAATAGTACCGCGAGTTTAAACTGTGAAATTGAGGTTTTGAGTGAATTGGAAATTGTTATGAGTAAGTTTTTATTTTATTTATTTTTTTTATTTTATTATTATTATTATTATTTTAAGAATGACAACTAACTATCTCACAATATACACACTACATACTATCTCACATATCCTAAGCAGGACTGGAACCAAAAACCCTTTTGGTTAGTGAGTTTCTCACACAACAAAGGGTACCATTAGGACACACGCCCTTTGATGGAATAAGTTTTAGATTAGCCAGCATGAGGAGAGTCAGATATTTTTCGAACAGAAGGTGGTTTGGCAAAAGGAAGATCTAAGCATCGGAAGGATGTGTCTTTGTGGAATCAAAGTTGGGATCGGAAAAGGTCGTTGAAATGTTTGTTAGGACTGTATATACGCTTTATGGTTGGATACATGTGGTTTTGGTAATAGTTTTACTCGAAGGGATATGTTTTCGAATAGTAGTGGTTCGGAGGCAAAGCGTGAATTTTAATTCGTGTAGGAGTTTTAGGTCTAGTTTCGAGTCAGGGTGATTTCAGAAGTGTGAAAAGTTGTTTTATTAATTAAATATTTGAGAAGAAGGTGGTTAAGGTTAGGCTTAAGGTTGAATCGACAAAAGGGAGTACGTCTTGGTTCAAAGCGGATGATATTAATTTTCCTTGCATTTTGGCACCACAGAGATTGTTTATGGAATGTTTGAACATGAGTGGCATAGTTAGAATGGATGATTTTGATCAAAGTAGTCAGATTTTGGGTACTTGTAGTATGTCGGGTAGCGTAAAGAGGGATGATACTAATCATTTGAGTTTTCAAAGTTTGATTCCAATAATAGATGAATAAAGACACTTTAAGAGTAATGTGACAACTAGTTTCAAAACATCTCCAAAAAGTATATTAATGGTACAAGCGCCTCCAAACAGGAAAAAAGAGTGAGAAAATAGAAAATCAAGAGGTAGTTGACAGAGGTGGAATCAGCATCTGTCTCGCCTGCAGGAAAGTTTGAACGCACGACATCAACAAAATGAGGCATGAGAACCAAAGCTCAAGCACGGAGAGCTAGGGCAACTATTAATTATTAACCGTCCTTTCAATTGGGACTTTCAAGCAAGCCTTGCGAAGGCAGCTATTGGCTCTCTTCTTACCTCCCCTAGAGCCTATTGAAGAAAAATATGAGGCTCACTCGCTGCCCTAAGCCCTAGAGTTCCTTCGCTTAGCGCCTAAGATGAATCTATTGCTTCCCCTCCCTCCACGAGTAGATATTTAGTATCTCTTATGGCCTGAATGATGTTAGTATATCCCACACAGCCTAAACAGAGAGAGAAAGATTGATTTTATATTGTGTAACCCAAAACACGTTCATTTAAGAATGTATCTGGTTCCATTTTTCCTTTGTTAGTTAAACCACCTTTTTCTAAAAGGGATTGTAGTAGCATTGGGAACCCTAATTTCTTTCTTCGGAGTCATTTCTTTTCCCGTCCCCATCCTTCACCCCCCCCTAACCCGCCCGCCTCACCCCACCCCGGCGTTACATTATGCTAATATTATTATAGTGATTGAGAAAGCATTTAGGTGGTGAAATAGGGTGTTTATAAAGGGGAATATGATTAAATTAAATGTTTTATCAAAAAACATGTGAGAAACTAAATATAACGGGTCAAATGTTATTAACTAGTGCTACGTCAAATTCTTTCCGTTACAGGGCTTCAATAAGAAGATTAACAAAGTTTATGAATTGAATAAGAAAATTAAAAGATGAATGCCAACAAAAATAAATAAATAAATAAATAATGACAAGTTAAATGCCTTTTCAAACCATTAACCATAACTTTTTAGAAGAAAACGTTTTTGTTCGACCTTTTACACGAAATGAAAAATAATTTACACACATTTTATTTTGATACATAAGTATCATTTATGCGTTAGGTAATTGTAGCTAGGGATGGAAACGAGCTGACCCGCTCGTTTAAAGCTCGGGATCGGATCGGTAAAAAGCTCGAACGAGCTCAGCCTAAACGAGCTCGAGCCTAAATTTGGGCTCGTTTAATAATCGAGCTCGAGCCCGAGCTTTATATATAAAGCTCGATTAGGCTCGCGAGCCTAAACGAACCCTAAAAATATATTCGTATATATATTTCTATACATATACGAGCCTAAACGAGCTCGAGCATAGTGTGATTAACGAGCTTTCGAGTTTTATTTCATTCAACATGTTATACAAGTTAGTCAAGCCCAAGCCGAGTTTAATATTTTGAAACATTTCAAGAGCCGAGCTCGAACTCAAAATATTAGGCTCGAAACGAGCTCGAGCTTTATATATATAAACAAGCCAAGCTTGAGCTTTGGCAGGCTCAGGCTTGGCTCGAAGCTCGTTTCCGCCCCTCCTTGTAGCTTAATTATTTTATGTTTCAACTGCTGATGCGTGCAGATTCAAAATGCCCTTTCTTCTGACCGAAATTGCTGACGTCGTGTTTAATGACATAAGCATCTTTTTTGGTTGGTAGGACATCACATCACACCATGCAAATTGCCAACCTGCAGTCCCCGCGGTACCCAACGACCTTTATTTAGGGCTGGTAGGACATAACAACTTTTAAAATTTTAAATACTTCAAATGCGTGTTTGACGTTTAGCTTTATATGAAAAATTATACAGTATATAAGAGATTCTAACATGCATATTGCATCAAAGGTGTTAAGGCGTTATAACTTTTACAAAATGTCGAAAATACTTATGATCATCAAAACGGGATGTAAAAAATTTAAAATAAACCCTTAATTAAATGGATGATGTGTAGGATGGAACATATAAGGGGCCAAGGGAGGTTGCGGCCCTTTCAAATATTATGACGCTACGTACATTTTATGTCATTTTATTTATAGTTTCAGTCATTTTAGTTCAAAAATTTCAGCGTTATGTATATCGGCCTTCTTAAAATAAATGCTTTACAAGTTGGCCCATCCAACAAAAACGTTCAAGTTCCGTCTCTATGTGTATGACGTGTTTATGATAGAATTATAATAGCCCAAATACGACTACTTCAGTTACGTTATAGTAACTACTCCCCTTTGTTGTCTGAGTCTTGGTGTTTAAGTTCATTGAAGGTTTTCTTACATTACATAAAGATCCTAGAGTAAGGATCAAATAAGAAATATAATTAAGATGAGAAGAATGACAAGAAACCACAACCACAAATATTAGATGCACTCACAAAAATAAATGCATCTCCCTATTATTTTTCTTTCCTTATTTAAAATATGTGGCCACAATTTTTTCTCATTCTTCTCATTTAAATAATTCTTCTCATTTCATTTATATAGTTACATATTTCACTAGTATATGTTGTGACAAATTATCAAAGATAGATATTATGATGACCTTTAAATTGAAGATCATGTTTGACAGTGTGAGTGGAGGCAGTTGAAAGATGCTTGGTTCAGTAATGTGTGGCTGAAATATGAATGAATTTGCTTGGTGGCCGGGGTGGTGGGGTTTACGGCATGTTTCATGCTTGTTGATATAAACGTGGTATCAACACCAAGATCATGCCAAGAATCGGCTGCAGCGGATCTCTCGGATAATGAAGATAGCTAGGATCCTTTCATTCAGTCATTGCGAATCAAGCATGCTTACTAGCAGACTGATCCAGTTTGTTTCTTTTATTGGAAAGTATTAGAGATATCTATGTATAAAGTGCTTGTGTGGTCGTAATTGTTAGATGTGTGATATTAGTTAACCCATATAGATCATTATTATTGTATTATGGTTAACCCTATTAGGTTGCTTTTTGAACACTTCATCGTAACTCTAGAAGTTGAAATATTATATTAAAGTTACAATAGAGTATTCTATAAAGTTGAATTATTATAACTCGAGGCCTTTGGTCTAGTGGTATGAGAGTTGCCCACCAGTTGTGGGTTTCAAGACTCGCTGGAATCATTTGTGAGATATATTATAAGATATGTGGTATAGGTGTGACAAAAATTATCGTTTTACAAAAAAAGTTGAAATATTATATAAACTTTTTTTAATCTTAAGCAGGATTTTTTGAAGTGATCACGCGAACCTCATGAAAATAGAGGCATTACCTAGTTTGAGTCTATGTGGTGGTCGATTCATATATTTATCGGGTGNTTTTTTTTTTTTTTTTTTGAACAGCAATGGAGATTAAATAAAAGAAAGAAAACTAGTAAGGCGCTAAAAATTACAAAGGCGATTAGAGCCAGTCGTTCCAGTTAGGATCATTATAATATCTAGCAATTTTGCATAATCCACATAGGCTAACTAATATCACACATCTAACACTAATACGTTATGGGCAAAGTACGATGTTAAGTTGTTGCTTCACTTTAACCCATTTGACATGTTTCATTGTTATATTTTACGTGCTCATTAATTTGTTAAGGAAGAATATGAAAGAATAACATATTTATTCGATTCCTATACATATAAATGAGAAAATTAGGATATTGCGAAATGCGAACTCTGCAATGTTGTATAAGTCGATTTCAATTTTTAAATCATCCCGGGTAGTGGGTTGCACAAGACTACAAAAGTGTAGCCCCATTTTGGATTCAGCAAAGATATGCTAAATTAGAAGCACATATTTTAGGTTCATTTACATGAGTGTAGGGCCCAGGGGCGGAGACAAAGGGGGGTCCGGGGGTCACGTGACCCCCTGGCGAAAAAAATTGTAGTGTGAATTTTTGAAAATTTTCGGCTATTTTTGTAATTTGCCTCCCTAACGGACCAATTTTTAGTGTATTTTCTAAACATTATCATATTTTGCCCCCTCGACAATAAAGTTCTGGCTCCGCCCCTGGTGTAAGCCCATTTTAGATAAACGAATAAATCAATAAATGTTGGAAGCATAAACACACATTTGATTTTCATCACAAGAGGCTAGGTCTAACCCTGATTTAAGTCAGTGGTGAAACTTGAACATTTATTATAGGAGGCTGAATTTATTTTGGGGGCTGAAATTGGAGATTTGTTTGTATTATCAATTAAATTACCTCTAAAACTTATAATATTTACACTAGTGTCGCAACTTTTGGAGGGGTCGGGACCCTCCCCTGCCACTTAAAAGTTCCGCCCTCGATTTAAGCTACATATTTTAAGTTATATGAAGAGAGAGAGAGAGAGGAAAAAAAAAAAAAAAAAAAGCTAGCTAGCTAGCTAGCCTCCAGTTCATTGTTTTTTAGCAATGCCGTCCAAAATTGCATGTTGGCTATTTGGCATAGTATTTGATGTGCTGTCGATTAACCGACTCAATTCTAACGTCACCAACACTACGTCACTATTTTCACCTGCACCCAATGACCCAAGTTGTTTATTCACTCTGTCTAAAATAATAATCAAGTCATTCTAACTACGTCACCATTTCACATTCAAAGTAATAATTAACCATTTAAAATACGGAGTTCATTTTGGAATTGAAACGTGAAAAGTCGTCTTTAATATCTTAACTATCATGTCACGACATGTGCGAGTGAATTAGAAAGTTCAACCACAATCTTTTCATAAATAAAATAATACGTACGTTGAGCTAGGGAGCAAAATCAAATTAAAACACCAAAGCAATACCTTTTTCTAGAGTATTCAGCTGAACTCGTTTAATAAAACTTTTATATATATAACTTTTAAATTCATAGTTTGGTTATAAATTTTTCGAAAGTTGTATTATGAAAATGGTATCAACAACTAAAAACTTGGTTAATGAGGTACACTTTTTTTTTACTTTATAAATTCTTCCTTGTGAATAATAAGAAAGTAACTTAACAATATTGAGCAGTAATATATATCACTACACATGTACAGACGATTAAACAATTTGATATGTTGAAAGTTGAATAGGTATAGTCTTTATTTTAAAACACTTAGACAATCCATACTAAGGGTTCGAAGACTTGGTCTTGGCTTAAGAAGGACGCGTCCACGAATTTGCAAGATTCGGTCATGCAGATGACCGAGTAGTGGGAAGTATGTTATGCGTGTTTATTAAATGGTTTTTGTAGAGTATATTTGTGTTTAAGTGGTGTATGTTTTGGTTGTAAAGTTGATTTTCTTATTACATTAGTTAGTTTTAGAGAGAGAGAGTTGATGTGATGGTGAAGTTGGTCGTGGGATGTCTTAGGCTAGACACAGTAAGGAGAGACAATCTCCCTCATTTTCACTGTCACGTTAGCTTTTTCTCTCCAGCGACCTTCAGGCGATTGGGTGACCCAGTAAGGCGACCTACACTATAAAAAAATGATCCCCTTTGTTGTCTGAGTCTTGGTGTTTAAGTTCATTGAAGGTTTTCTTGCATTACATAAAGATCCTAATATAATTTATATAGTTACATATTTCACTAGTATATGTTGTGACAAATTATCAAAGATAGATATTATGATGACCTTTAAATTGAAGATCATGTTTGACAGTGTGAGTGGAGGCAGTTGAAAGATGCTTGGTTCAGTAATGTGTGGCTGAAATATGAATGAATTTGCTTGGTGGGGTGGTGGGGTTTACGGCATGTTTCATGCTTGTTGATATAAACGTGGTATCGACACCAAGATCATGCCAAGAATCGGCTGCAGAGGATCTCTCGGATAATGAAGATAACTAGGATCCTTTCATTCAGTCATTGCGAATCAAGCATGCTTACTAGCAGACTGATCCAGTTTGTTTCTTTTATTGGAAAGTATTAGAGATATCTATGTATAAAGTGATTGTGTGGTCGTAATTGTTAGATGTGTGATATTAGTTAACCCATATAGATCATTATTATTGTATTATGGTTAACCCTATTAGGTTGCTTTTTGAACACTTCATCGTAACTCTAGAAGTTGAAATATTATATTAAAGTTACAATAGAGTATTCTATAAAGTTGAATTATTATAACTCGAGGCCTTTGGTCTATTGGTATGTGAGTTGCCCACCAGTTGTGGGTTCAAGACGCGCTGGAATCATTTGTGAGATATATTGTGTAAGATAGGTGGTATAGGTGTGACAAAAATTATCGTTTTACAAAAAAAGTTGAAATATTATATAAACTTTTTTTAATCTTAAGCAGGATTTTTTGATGTGATCACGCGAACCTCATGAAAATAGAGGCATTACCTAGTTTGAGTCTATGTGGTGGTCGGTTCATATATTTATCGGGTGATTGCCCTAAGCGGTTAGTTATGCAGTTATTAGTATGGATAACACAGAGTTTCCCCTTGGTTGTTAGGTTTTCTCGTTTGTAATTTTGTGATTTTTTTTTTTCTTTTTTCTGAACAGCAATGGAGATTAAATCAAAGAAAGAAAACTAGCAAGGCGCTAGAAATTACAAAATCGATTTCAGCCAATCGTTCCGGTTAGGATCATTATAATATCTAGCAATTTTGCATAATCCACATAGGCTAACTAATATCACACATCTAGCACTAATACGTTATGGGCAAGTACGATGTTAAGTTTGTGGAAAACTAGAAGGGGAGGTGGGGTTGAATAGTTTTACGTCTTCTTCAATTTATAAAACTTGGTTTCAAAATATTGATTCGAGTCTTATTGAATTGTTTGTTTGAAAAGCCTTTTATTAGAGTTAAATATAAAAACAACTATATGATATTATATGTGTGTCCTTTTAGATTTATTATAAAAACTATGTTTAAGAAAACTTTGTTTAGTTTTAAAGTCTTATTTACTCTTAAAACTTTGATTCGATCTTATGTGAACTCAAGTCTTGAACAATATGAACAACTATATCTAAGTATGAAAAATAATAACGATTTAAGTTAAGTATGTAAAATCAACACATGCATAATATAAACAATTATAGCTATATACGAAATGTAAGTAAGTAAGCTAAGTAATAAGTTAGAGTTGGAAAGATCTAACCGCGAGACAAAGGATTTATAGTGGTTCGGCTACAAGGACACCTTCCTTGCCCTACTCCACTCCCCGAGTCACCTACTCGAGAGTTTTCTTCACTATGTCAACAAGCTCCCTTATGGTGGAGAAACCTTACACAACTTTTGCTTACACCAATTGACGACACTAAGCTAAATGTCGGGTTCTAATTGTAGCTAGAACCAATCTCACAACACACCACAACTTCTTCACTACACAACTTCTTCACTACTTAGCTCTAGATCTTCACACCACTGCTTCTTCTTCTCTACACAACTTCTACTCACAACTAACACACCTAGATCTATCTAATTACAAGCACAACACAACTTCACAATTGATTTACACAATATACAATTCTTATCTACAATACTTCTTAAATTTGATGTTGAAGGAGTATTCTTCTCTTGCACTTTGGATGAGGAAGGATGAGGAGGGATTGAATCACTTGAAACAAAGATTAATAATCTTATGATCAAAGGGTTTAGAAAGATGTTTAGAGAGGATTGGATCTGAAAATTTTAGTGCAAAAGGTGAGAAAAAATACCAGGTTTGAGGTGGTATTTATAGGCAAAGATTTCTGACAACAGGAGCGTGCCGACCCCCTTAATTGGTGGCCGGCCCCCTTAAAATTAAGGGGGCCGCCCCTTATAGGGCCCGCCCTCCTGTAACGGCCTGAAATCTTGTCTTTTTCTGGGGAAAGTTTATTTGGTGAAAAACTAACTGATTTTGGTTAAAAATTTGAATTCATATATTTAGTATAATTTAAACATTTTCCTTTATTACCAAAAGTGTTTTTCAAAATTATATAATATGTTTATATTATTTAATAAACTTTGTAATAATTAAATAAATACTCCTTTGATCATGAAATGTATTAAGCACTTGTTTATTCATACCTTAAGTGATTTAGTTGGATAAAATGATATAAACTATCTTAATACTTGTTTACGTAGTAATCTTACGTTTAATGTTTTTACATTTTGTGATCGTCAAAACATAAAGATATCAAAAAATATAAATAACGTTTTTATGCATTATTTATATCAACAAAGTTGTTGCTTCACTTTAACCCATTTGACATGTTTCATTGTTATATTTTACGTGCTCATTAATTTGTTAAGGAAAATATGAAAGAATGACATATTTATTCGATTCCTATACATATAAATGAGAAAATTAGGATATCCCGAAATGCGAACTCTGCAATGTTGTATTTTTGTATAAGCCGATTTCAATTTTTCAATCATCCTGGGTATTGGGTGGCACAAGACTACAAGAGTGTAGCCCCATTTTGGATTCAGCAAAGATACGTTAAATTAGAAGCACACATTTTAGGTTCATTTACAAGAGTGTAGGCCCATTTTAGATAACGAATAAATTTTGGAAGCATAAACACACATTTGATTTTCATCACAAGAGGGTAGGTCTAACCTTGATTTTGTTAGAATATTGTAAACCCCGTAGGTGATACGTTTTATTGATACGATATATATAGAGGCAATACATAATGAAACCCTAATGGACCCAACCCACAAGTCGGGCTCTGATACCATGTTAGAATATTGTAAACCCCGTAGGTGATACGTTTTATTGATACGATATATATAGAGGCAATACATAATGAAATCCTAATGGACCCAACCTCACATACCGGGCTTGTGCCTTATTTACCATCTAATATATTTAAGCCTGTGGCGGAACTTGAACATTTAATTTAGGGGGCCGAATTTATTTTGGGGGGCTGAAATTAGAGATTTACTTGTATTATCAATTAAATTACCCTAAAACCTATAATATTTACATTAGTCGTCGCAATTTTTGAGGGGACCGGGACCCTCCCCTACCTCTTAAAAGTTCCGTCTTTGATTTTGAGTTAAAAAAAAAAAAAAAAAAAAAAAAAAAAAAAAAAGACTTACCTACACATAACTCTATTGCAAAACAGAAGGAGAGAAGAAGAAAAGAGAGAGAGAGAGAGAAAATAATAATAATAATAATAATAATACTCGCCTCCAGTTCATTGTTTTTTAGCAATGCCGTCCAAAATTGCATGTTGGCTATTTATTTGGCATAGTATTTGATGTGCTGTCGACATAAACCGACTCAATTCTAACGTCACCAACACTACGTCACCATTTTCACGCACCCAATTACCCAAATTGTTTATTCACTCCGTCCAAAATAATAATCAAGTCATTCTAACTACGTCACCATTTCACATTCAAAGTAATAATTAACAATTTAAAATACGGAGTTCATTTTGGAATTGAAACGTGAAAAGTCGTCTTTAATATCTTAACTATCATGTCACAACATGTACGAGTGAATTAGAAAGTTCAACCACAATCTTTTCATAAATAAAATAATACGTACGTTGAGCTAGGGAACAAAATCAAATTAAAACACCAAAGCAATACCTTTTTCTAGAGTATTCAGCAGAACTCGTTTAATAAAACTTTTATATATATCTTTTAAATTCCTAGTTTAGCTATAAATTTTCGAATGTTGTATTATAAAATGGTATTAACAACTAAAAACTTGGTTAATGAGGTACACTTTTTTTACTTAATAAATTCTTCCTTGTGAATAATAAGAAAGTAACTTAACAATATTGAGCAGTAATATATATCACTACACATGTACACACGATTAAACAATTTGATATGTTGAAAGTTGAATAGGTATAGTCTTTATTTTAAAACACTTAGACAATCCATACTAAGGGTTCGAAGACTTGGTCTTGGCTTAAGAAGGACGCGTCCACCTTATTAACCCTCTCCTTTAGACGCGCCTTTAAGCACGAATTTGCAAGATTCGGTCATGCAGATGACCGAGTAGTGGGAAGTATGTTATGCGTGTTTATTAAATGGTTTTTGTAGGGTATATTCGTGTTTAAGTGGTGTATGTTGTGGTTGTAAAGTTGATTTTCTTATTACATTAGTTAGTTTTAGAGAGAGAGAGAGTTGATGTGATGGTGAAGTTGGTCGTGGGATGTCTTAGGCTAGACACAGTAAGGAGAGACAATCTCCCTCATTTTCACTGTCACGTTAGCTTTTTCTCTCCAGCGACCTTCAGGCGATTGGGTGACCCAGTAAAGCGACCTACACTATAAAAAAAACATACCTCACAAACATGCCTTTTATATTTAATTAAACACACACACAAAGAAAAAAAAGGCAAGTGATTGTCGATCGCTTAGACGACCAAGTTCCAAAAAAATCGTGCCGCGATCGAGTTGCCACAATAAGAGGATCAATGGGGAATCGATCGGGTGTGTCGATCTCCTTCCCTTACAGCAACTAGCCTTATCTATATTAACGCTTGCCATATAACCAGTAACACTGATATGTTCATGCACACATATATACTTGTACGTTTAAAATTGATACAACTTAGGGTGCGTTTGGTATGGTACCATGAATGACAATGGGTATGAGTTTGATAGTAGTGGTGGGTCCCTCACCTATGAAAGATCAATACCTAGCTCTCTTGATGTATATGGAGTATGAATTATATCTATCATTCATTACCATAGTGGTGGGGCCTCTCATCTTAAACAAACACCTCTCATCTTAAACAAACACTTTTAATCACTTTCATAGTGATAGTCTCTTTCCCATAGTGGTATACCAAACGCACCCTTAGAAAAAGAATGGATTGCATTTTTACAAGTCAAAATATCTCAGTTTCCACCCTTTTTATAAATAGGATGTATAGAACAATTTAGAGGAAAAGATTGTGATTTGTTAGATCACATGCATGATCTCTTATGTACGAGGAGTTTCTGGGAAGAACTTAATTAGCCAATAGTCTAACAACGACATATATATAGATCATCTTAAAAATGAATATCGTGATTTTGTTAAGCATATCACATCTCTTACGTACTTAATCGATACGCCGGAAATAACTTGTAGGAAAAGATTACGATTTCCTTCATCACATATCTTCGAAAATAAAGACCACGTTGTTTCATGTATTATTTCGGTCTCACTTCTCAATTATACTACACTAGACTTCTAACATTTTATGGGTATTTCCACAAATATATGAGCCATGAAACTAGAATGAGAGTTTGCGTTACCTGATGGTTTGCGCGCGTGCATAATCATGCTTATGTCACCTAAAATTACGTCATGTTAGAGATGTCATTCACTAATCATCCACATGTATACAAATTGGACACAACTAGTTTGATATCCATTTTTATATATACAACATCATTCTCATTATAACATCGTACCTTATCTTATAATCTTACCATATTCATCATACAATATCATTCCAATAATGGCCGCGGTCAGCAAAAGATCACTAGTTAGTGACCTTGTGACATTCGATAAAATAAACCAAGTTCCATCAAACTACATCCGTCCACTCTCCGAACGCCCTAATCTCCAACACGTATCGTCCCATGAAACCATCCCCATAATCGACCTCCACGACATCAACGGCCCAAAGCGATGCCATGTCATCAACCAAATCCGCGATGCATGCCGCGAATATGGCTTTTTCCAAGTCAAAAACCATAGCGTGCCCGAATCCACAATAACCAACATGATGCAAATAGCTAAAGACTTCTTTAACTTACCTGAAGAAGAAAGACTTAAGTCATACTCGGATGACCCGAATAAAACTACTAGACTTTCCACTAGTTTTAATATTCGGACAGAAAAAGTTGCGAACTGGAGGGACTTTTTGAGGCTTCACTGTTACCCGCTTGAGGACTACGTCCACGAATGGCCCACGAACCCTAGTTCCTTTAGGGCACATGTTAAGGAGTATTGTACGAGTGTTAGAGGGTTGGCATTGGAATTGGTTGAGGCTATTTCGGAGAGTTTAGGCCTTGATAGGGATTATATTGGGAAACAATTGGGGAAACATGGGCAACATATGGCTTTGAACTATTATCCGCCTTNTATTAACGCTTGCCATATAACCAGTAACACTGATATGTTCATGCACACATATATACTTGTACGTTTAAAATTGATACAACTTAGGGTGCGTTTGGTATGGTACCATGAATGACAATGGGTATGAGTTTGATAGTAGTGGTGGGTCCCTCACCTATGAAAGATCAATACCTAGCTCTCTTGATGTATATGGTGTATGAATTATATCTATCATTCATTACCATAGTGGTGGGGCCTCTCATCTTAAACAAACACCTCTCATCTTAAACAAACACTTTAATCACTTTCATAGTGATAGTCTCTTTCCCATAGTGGTATACCAAACACACCCTTAGAAAAAGAATGGATTGCATTTTTACAAGTCAAAATATCTCAGTTTCCACCCTTTTTATAAATAGGATGTATAGAACAATTTAGAGGAAAAGATTGTGATTTGTTAGATCACATGCATGATCTCTTATGTACGAGGAGTTTCTGCGAAGAACTTAATTAGCCAATAGTCTAACAACGACATATATATAGATCATCTTAAAAATGAATATCGTGATTTTGTTAAGCATATCACATCTCTTACGTACTTAATCGATACGCCAGAAATAACTTGTAGGAAAAGATTACGATTTCCTTCATCACATATCTTCGAAAATAAAGACCACGTTGTTTCATGTATTATTTCGGTCTCACTTCTCAATTATACTACACTAGACTTCTAACATTTTATGGGTATTTCCACAAATATATGAGCCATGAAACTAGAATGAGAGTTTGCGTTACCTGATGGTTTGCGTGCATAATCATGCTTATGTCACCTAAAATTACGTCATGTTAGAGATGTCATTCACTAATCATCCACATGTATACAAATTGGACACAACTAGTTTGCATGGGAGGCCCGGAGGGGGTGCAAACCCGATTCCCGCACAGGGCACATTTTCGAATGGGGCACAAATTTTTTGGAAATTTTTTAAACTGTGAAGAGCTAATCAACCAATTTGCTATGAAGAATGCTAGGAGAACTTAACGAATCATCGGTTAACTACTATGGTATATATGTATTTTTAATACTATGATTTTGTTATGGATATAATTATTTGTTATAACATTAGTTATCATTTACAAATAAAAAAAAAAAAAAATTGCTACGAGTTAGGGGCATTTTTTTCTTGGCTCGCACTGGGTACTCAAATCCTCAGTGCCGCCACTGCTAGTTTGATATCCATTTTTATATATACAACATCATTCTCATTATAACATCGTACCTTATCTTATAATCTTACCATATTCATCATACAATATCATTCCAATAATGGCCGCGGTCAGCAAAAGATCACTAGTTAGTGACCTTGTGACATTCGATAAAATAAACCAAGTTCCATCAAACTACATCCGTCCACTCTCCGAACGCCCTAATCTCCAACACGTATCGTCCCATGAAACCATCCCCATAATCGACCTCCACGACATCAACGGCCCAAAGCGATGCCATGTCATCAACCAAATCCGCGATGCATGCCGCGAATATGGCTTTTTCCAAGTCAAAAACCATAGCGTGCCCGAATCCACAATAACCAACATGATGCAAATAGCTAAAGACTTCTTTAACTTACCTGAAGAAGAAAGACTTAAGTCATACTCGGATGACCCGAATAAAACTACTAGACTTTCCACTAGTTTTAATATTCGGACAGAAAAAGTTGCGAACTGGAGGGACTTTTTGAGGCTTCACTGTTACCCGCTTGAGGACTACGTCCACGAATGGCCCACGAACCCTAGTTCCTTTAGGGCACATGTTAAGGAGTATTGTACGAGTGTTAGAGGGTTGGCATTGGAATTGGTTGAGGCTATTTCGGAGAGTTTAGGCCTTGATAGGGATTATATTGGGAAACAATTGGGGAAACATGGGCAACATATGGCTTTGAACTATTATCCGCCTTCCCGGAACCTGATTTGACATACGGCTTGCCGGGTCATACGGATCTTAATCTTATTACCATTTTGCTCCAAGATGATGTCCCCGGCTTACAAGTGTTGAAAGATGGGAAATGGGTCGCGGTTGATCCAGTTCCTAATACGTTTATTATCAATATTGGTGATCAAATTCAGGTATATAATTAATTAAATGATTCTGTTTGCATTTCGTAAAATAATCTAGTTGTACTAGATAAAAGAGTCTGCTAGCTAACTCGTGGATATGTGTTGCATGAATTTCATTTTATTTACTTTTTGTTAAATTTTTGGTATATAGGTACTAAGCAATGACAAGTACAAGAGCATTTTGCATAGAGCTGTTGTTAATTGTGACAAAGAACGAATATCTATACCAACGTTTTACTGCCCATCGCGTGATGCAGTGATTAGTCCAGCCCCGGAATTGGTAACCAAAGATCAGCCTGCTGTCTATCGACCGTTCACATATGGTGAATACTACGACAAGTTCTGGAATAGAGGACTTGCAACTGAGAACTGTTTGGATATGTTCATGGCCACTAAATCTACTTGATCTGCCTAACTTCTTTGAATAAGTTTAGTTTGGACCCTTTTATGTATCTTAGTTAGGGGTGTTTACTTTTCACTTAATGAGTTTTCTCAATCCCTTAGTTCATTTTAATGAGAAGGTCCATCAAAACATCTCTCTCAATTAAGTGGCTAATATGATAATATGTCCAAGCCAATTAATTTAGTAGACAACCCCTTAGTATACTTTAGAACGCTTTTGAGTTAAGTTTCCTAGTAAATACTCTCGTATGGTACCCTTGTCTATTGTCTCATTAATAAACTTGATATTTACTCTTGTAGTGTATCAATTGTATATTCATACGAGTTGTTCAGATCCGTACAATGCATACAATTTGTATATAATTGTTCATTGCGTAATGTTTATATAAATTGTTGAAGTATAAGTCTGATAGTGCATCTAATTGAAATGTGTCTCGTAATTTTTAGCTAAATAGTCATAAAATAAGTTGAGTTAAATGAAACTTAACCGCATACGACTTTATCAACAAAAAGTTAAACAGAAAATTGTCATTATGCAAAAACTCATAAGAAAAGCAGTAATAATTATGTAATTTCTTAACCGAACCGATGAACACCCCTGGTAGCTACATCCTAAAATTCTTGACTCAATAACCTTTGGGAGTATCAGCCCACACACTTTTCACAACAAAAATTCAGCCCACAGATTATCCAATAAACACGACCCATCTTATTGTCAAAACTTTAGACTACTTTATGAAAACTTATGACCAATAAGAAACGTTGTAATATTAGTTAGCCCACTTAATTCCTATTATATGTTACATAGTTCTCGGTCTAATTTTTAATACGAATTAAACACAGCCTACTTGAAATAAAAAAATCAACTGACTATGTAACCCTAAACCTATTATACTCCACGACTCTTTTTCTTATCCTTCCATTTTTCACAAAAAAGCATTGGCGAACCAGGTTCCATACAATCCCGAAGAAGCATTTAATGACTTCTTAAATCAAGATCACGACCAACGGGACCAGCTCTTCCCTGCTTTAATCTGCGATAGAGACGAAAAGGAACTTAACTTTTTGGGTGATGTGTAACAAAGGCTCAAAAACGAGGGCCCCGCCTATGTCATAGAGATCTTTCGTTTTTAAGTTCAGATGGGAATCAAGTGCCAACTCTTTTGTTTCTCTCTTAATACACAACAAAACTCCAACAAAACATCCCTGTTTTTATGTCTTGCTTAAACCAACTCGTTGACCTAATTGACACACACACAAACTTATGATAAACATATGCCCCCTCTCACCTAATTTCTATCACCAAACTCGTCTCATCTCATCTTCCTGCGCGTCTCCATCAAAACTGAACACACAACAAATAAATCTTCAAACTCAATGCACGAATACTTTCATTGACATGTCAAGAACGGCTTCAAGATCTCTCAAAGAGGTCTTGAGTAGGTATTTTGTGTTGTTTCTTGTTCTTATGTTTAAATTACTGAAAGAAAGAAGGAAATGAAACAATTTGTTTTGTTCCTTCTTTGAAAGTTTCGGATATTACAAAGAAGCTTTGCTTCAAAAAGATCAATGACGGTTTTCCTTTCGTTTGTTTGATCTTTAAAGGTCTTGAGATATCTTGAATTATACGAAAGAAGGAGACTGAGATCTATTGATTATTTTTATTTATGTTTCGAATCTTGTTTGTGTGATGGGGAGTGAAGGTGAGGATTCTTGATAGTGTCTAGAGATAGGTTTTGTGTTGTTGTTGGAGTTGTTCTTGGTTTCGTGTGTTTAGATGATTTGGTTTGAGTTTCGGTATTTTCTTTGATGGTGATAGTTTGTTATTTATAATCTTCAAAAATCAAACCGAAAAGTCACATTTGAAGACTAGTTGATTTAATTATTCAGAGGCAACTAGGGGTGGAAAAAAATTGCAGCAACACTTCATCTTTAGCACATTGATTTACAGGAAATTTTGATTGATGGAATAAATCTTTAAGACTATGACTTAGAGCTTTAAGACTCCACATTTATTATATGTACTGAATCATTTAATAGTACGAGGCATGCAGACCCCGTGCTATGCACAGGCTTAAAATCTAATTGTTAATCGCGTATTTTCCCTGTGTATTGGCAAATGTATGCTTATTTATTGTTTAGTATATTGTATGAAACGTTTTTACTTTGTTGCATAAAAATTTAAAAATGTTTGATGTTGTTTTGGTTTTGTCGTGCTACGTACAGGCTTTGAATCTACGTGTTTTTCCCGTAATGTTTCTGTCTATTAGCGAGTGTATGCCAATGTATAGTTTACTTAGTTGTATGAAACGTTTCGGGCTCATTCTAATTGTTCGTACCGTATTGCTGAGCATTAATTTTCGTTAATTTGCTGTTCAATAGGTTTATTAGTTTTAATTTTGTTATCACAAATACTCAAAATGATTTTATCAGTCGAACAGGGAACATCATTATGTTGATTATTTATTCAGTTATCTAAGTGTTCATAGCGTAATATTTGGAACTTATTATCGTCATGTTTGAAACTCTCATTTTTTTTGCAGATAGTCGGTTTTTGTTTGTCAATGCCGTTATTTCGTTACACGGGCTCGTTTTAATTGTTCGTAACATATTGCTCATCATTAATTTTGTCATTTTGTTGGTTAATAGGTCATTAGTTGTGATTTTCGTATCACAAATACTCAATATGATTTTATAAGTCGAAGAGGGAACATCATTACAGTGATCATTTATTTAATTATCTAATTGTTCATAGCGTAATTTTTGGCACTAATCTACGTCATGTTTGAAACTCTCATTTTTTTTTGCTGATAGTCGGCTTTTGTTGGTCAATGCCATTTTTAATTGAGGTCGAGTAAAAAGCTCAAAATGATATTTAGGTTTTACAACCTTTTCATAACGTAATTAATTATATTTTATTGTCATTTTTTTTTATAAAAAGCCTAGGCATAATACAAAGAATGCAAAATTTGTTTACTGATCCATTATCAATGAGATGGATCATAATGAGTTCCAAACAAAGTGACAAATCAAACCACAATATAATCCATACTCAAAATTCCAAAAAAGCCAAAAAGAACAAATATTAACGATCAAATTGCGTGTAACTTATCAACGAAAGAATGTGCATAGTGCTTTATAATTCCATGTTATTCACACACGTTCCAATTTGTTGCAAAATTTTATACAAATTCTTCATTTAAATAGGCAAATATATGTTTTACCATCTCACCAGATACAACAAAGATGTCGCTCATGTATCCTACATATCTGTTGTTGGGCATGTCACTCGCGCAGTGATGAGTGTTTTGATACCTTCCTCTAATAGTTCAAGAAGAAAATGCAGATTCATCGTTTGGTTCCTTTGACTGACTTTCACGCATTAAGAAAATCCAAATTATTTGCAATTAACGGTAGTAGAAGAAATGAACGTGAAAGTTTTGCACATCCTGATGTAGAAGTTATATATATGTATTTCGAATGGAGATATGAGGAGACTTTTTAAATTTCCACATTAATGAATGTTGTTGATCACTAAAGAAGTTGAAACGATAGGTTTCAGAGGCTACTGCAATAGCTTTGGTTCTCTTTGCATTTAACTTAAATGTCACTGATGCGCGTGGGATTGCTTTTGAACTTAACTTTTTGGGTGATGTGTAACAAAGGCTCAAAAACGAGGGCCCCGCCTATGTCATAGAGATCTTTCGTTTTTAAGTTCAGATGGGAATCAAGTGCCAACTCTTTTGTTTCTCTCTTAATACACAACAAAACTCCAACAAAACATCCCTGTTTTTATGTCTTGCTTAAACCAACTCGTTGACCTAATTAACACACACACAAACTTATGATAAACATCTGCCCCCTCTCACCTAATTTCTATCACCAAACTCGTCTCATCTCATCTTCCTGCGCGTCTCCATCAAAACTGAACACACAACAAATGAATCTTCAAACCCTATGCACGAATACTTTCATTGACATCAAGAACGGCTTCAAGATCTCTCAAAGAGGTCTTGAGTAGGTATTTTGTGTTGTTTCTTGTTCTTATGTTTAAATTACTGAAAGAAAGAAGGAAATCAAACAATTTGTTCTGTTCCTTCTTTGAAAGTTTCGGATATTACAAAGAAGCTTTGCTTCAAAAAGATCAATGACGGTTTTCCTTTCGTTTGTTTGATCTTTAAAGGTCTTGAGATATCTTGAATTATACGAAAGAAGGAGACTGAGATTTATTGATTATTTTTATCTATGTTTCGAATCTTGTTTGTGTGTTGGGGAGTGAAGGTGAGGGTTCTTGGTAGTGTCTAGAGATAGGTATTGTGTTGTTGTTGGAGTTGTTCTTGGTTTCGTGTGTTTAGATGATTTGGTTTGAGTTTCGGTATTTTCTTTTATGGTGATAGTTTGTTTTTTATAATCTTCAAAAATCAAACCGAAAAGTCACATTTGAAGACTAGTTGATTTAATTATTCGGAGGCAACTAGGGGTGGAAAAAAATTGCAGCAACACTTCATCTGCATCACATTGTATCACATCCCGTTATTTTTCCCTACAATTATTACAACATCAATTGACCATTTTTACCCATGACAAATTTTTTTTTTAATATATAAATATATACTTTGTCTATTATAACGTTATTCACAATTTACCTTGGAACGATATTTACACGAACCATAATAATCTAATATCGCGAATATATATTTAAACGTTTATATTTATTAATATACGTTTCGTTTAAATATCATATAATATTTATATGTTTCCCGAGCCTACGAAATTTCTCGAGACTACCCACTAATATTATTGGACCGTAACCCGACCCATGAAACTTGCTAAATGGGCCTACGTGACCCATTGGGCTTTTAAACCCATTAATATACCAAATGGACCCTTTCTATTTTCTTTTCTTTCTTTCTTGCTGGGCCGAGAAACAAACCCAAGCCCACATGGGCTTAACAGCCCAACGCCACCCTTGTTATATTTTTTTTCTTTTGTTTCTTGTTTGCCCGACGAGACCAAGCCACAAACGCACCATTTTTCTTGCAAACTCGACACATAACCTAGCCATATTATTTCACATATCGAATCACCACCAACCAAACAATCAAGAATGATAAACATTACTCCTTGTCTCGATCAATTTCTACCTTAAATCTACCCAAAGCAAAACGCAAAAACCACGTGAACAAGATAAGTGAAAACGTGTCTAATTATTCCTAGACGCCTCCCATGCTCCCCAATCACCTTAATTCGAACCCTATACACACAGGAGAATGTCAGAAACGAATAGTAACTATCTTACACATTCTCATTGTTTGTATACTCACGATTGGTCAAGTG
>LBNU01015656.1:155195-165598 GCA_014162995.1 Artemisia annua
AGGGCAAACCAACAAACCATCTTTTGTATGACTATGAATTTGATAATCAACTGTTTTAACTATAAACACTATGGATTTACTCACACTCTGACTTTGATAATAAATTGTTTATTATGACTATTATGGAATCACAAACTCCTTGATTTTGGAAATCAAATCCTTAACTTATAAACTCTATGAACTCACCAACCTTTGTGTTGACGCTTTTAGCATGTGTTTATCTCAGGTCCATAATGAGCAAAGATGGCACGGAGGAGTGCGGATTCTTATGAAGGCTATAAATTTTTACTATCATTCGAAAACTTATTTATTTAACTTTGAAAGCAACGGGACCTCATTTTGTAAAACTCTGATATTCGAATGATAAATGTTTTAAAATGACTAAATTGATAATCATTTTCTACTAATAAATTGCTGTGCTATGAAGTAACACCCAATCTAAATTCCGCTGCATGTTTTGAAAAGTGGGGGTGTTACACATTGATTTACAGGAAATTTTGATTGATGGAATAAATCTTTAAGACTATGACTTAGAGCTTTAAGACTCCACATTTATTATATGTACTGAATCATTTAATAGTACGAGGCATGCAGAACCCGTGCTACGCACAGGCTTAAAATCTAATTGTTAATCGCGTATTTTCCCTGTGTATTGGCAAGTGTATGCTTATTTATTGTTTAGTATGTTTTATGAAACGTTTTTACTTTGTTGTATAAAAAATTAAAAATGTTTGATGTTGTTTTGGTTTTGTCGTGCTACGTACAGGCTTTGAATCTACGTGTTTTTCCCGTAATGTTTCTGTCTATTAGCGAGTGTATGCCAATGTATAGTTTACTTAGTTGTATGAAACGTTTCGGGCTCATTCTAATTGTTCGTACCGTATTGCTGAGCATTAATTTTTGTTAATTTGCTGTTCAATAGGTTTATTAGTTTTAATTTTGTTATCACAAATACTCAAAATGATTTTATCTGCCGAACAGGGAACATCATTATGTTGATTATTTATTCAGTTATCTAAGTGTTCATAGCGTAATATTTGGAACTAATTATCGTCATGTTTGAAACTCTCATTTTTTGCAGATAGTCGGTTTTTGTTTGTCAATGCCGTTATTTCGTTACACGGGCTCGTTTTAATTGTTCGTAAAATATTGCTCATCATTAATTTTGTCATTTTGTTGGTTAATAGGTCATTAGTTGTGATTTTCGTATCACAAATACTCAATATGATTTTATAAGTCGAAGAGGGAACATCATTACAGTGATCATTTATTCAATTATCTAATTGTTCATAGCGTAATTTTTGGCACTAATTTCCGTCATGTTTGAAACTCTCATTTTTTTGCTGATAGTCGGCTTTTGTTGGTCAATGCCATTATTTCGTTACCTTTAATTGAGGTCGAGTAAAAAGCTCAAAATGATATTTAGGTTTTATAGCCTTTTCATAACGTAATTAATTAATTGTCATTTTTTTTTGATAAAAATCCTAGGTATAATACAAAGAATGCAAAATTTGTTTACTGATCCATTATCAATGAGATGGATCATAATGAGTTCCAAGCAAAGTGACAAATCAAACCACAATATAATCCATACTCAAAATTCCAAAAAAGCCAAAAAGAACAAATATTAACGATCAAATTGCGTGTAACTTATAAACGAAAGAATGTGCATAGTGCTTTATAATTCCATGTTATTCACACACGTTCCAATTTGTTGCAAAATTTTATACAAATTCTTCATTTACAAAGGCAAATATATGTTTTACCATCTCACCAGATACAACAAAGATGTCGCTCATGTATCCTACATATCTATTGTTGGGCATGTCACTCGCGCAGTGATGAGTGTTTTGATACCTTCCTCTAATAGTTCAAGAAGAAAATGCAGATTCATCGTTTGGTTCCTTTGACTGACTTTCACGCATTAAGAAAATCCAAATTATTTGCAATTAATGGTAGTAGAAGAAATGAACGTGAAAGTTTTGCACATCCTGATGTAGAAGTTATATATATATATATATATATATATATATATATATATATATATATATATATATATATATATATATATATATATATATATATATATATATATATATATATATATATATATATATATATATATATATATATTTCGAATGGAGATATGAGGAGACTTTTTAAATTTCCACATTAATGAATGTTGTTGATCACTAAAGAAATTGAAACGATAGGTTTCAGAGGCTACTGCAATAGCTTTGGTTCTCTTTGCATTTAACTTAAATGTCACTTTTAAGATGTTAATTAATGAAATCAATTTATTGAATAAGAAAATAACGTAACTTGATAAGAGACTCAATGAATTCTTTATTCGTTAACATTTTAATAACGTTGTTTATTTTCATTATTTTGATGATTTGCAGTCCTAGTTTGATGATTGACATATCATAAACATTACTTTGATGACCATGCCATAAGCTGTTAACATTATTTTCATTACCTTGATGATTGCATCAAATCTTTAATTTTGCATCTACTAACAAAAAGAATAAACGGAAATTGTTGAGCTTTTAATGAGTTATATAACAAATCATGTCAAGGATAATGTATCAAACTAATGGGCCACTATTATTTTAATAAAAATTCCTTTTAGTCCTCTGAAATTTCGCTATCACAAAAGAAACGTACCTGTTGTGGTTAGATGTGAAGATGGGATTAGGTCATCGGAACCACTAAAACAACAACGAAACTACCCAAGGTCGGAACACCACCTGTTAAATTAAGATTTAGTGGTGTCGGTGGCGGAAATAGTTGATGTTGGCGGCGGTTCCGGTGGCTGTGGTGATGGAAGGAGCCACTGTGAGCGCGAAGAATAAAATGATGTGGTGAAAATGGTGATAGTTCCTTATTTATAGTGTACAAAAATCCAATTGAAAAGTCACACTTGTTGATTAGTGGGCGACATTAATGTTGTAACTACAGGAACTCTTCATCTTCATATTCAATGTTGTATGATCTCGTTTTTAACTCTAAAACCTCTATCATCATTACTCCACCTTAAATTATATGACTGAATCTTATATTATTATAGATAGGTATTCCCTTTTCTATCTCTTTTTAAAAATGAACAACAAGTTAAAAGAGGTAGAATATTATGAAAAAGAACATGGTTTACTAAAGGGAAATGATTTGCACACTCCCAAAATTTATTGGGACACTCCATTCTGTGCAATAGACAGTTGTACTTTAAGTATAACATGCTTTAACTGCTAGTACATTGGAGTGTCTCAATAAGATTTGAGAGTGTGCCAATCACTTCTCTTTACTAAATTAAGAGTGATGTCATATGTCAAGCAAGTATCACTTTACACGTTGGCACCACATGGAAAGGTGGAAAACCTTTGCAATATTCATCAAGATTCTAGTAAGCGTATAAATGAACCGAGTCGAGCCAAGTACTGCCAAGCTCGAACTCAACTTGATTACTAAAACTCGAGCTTGAAACTCGACTCGAGCTCAGTCGAGCTTTGGATTTCAAGCTCGAGCTCGGCTCGTCATCTTAAATTCGAGCTCGAAACTCGACTCGAGCTCGACTATTTTCACATTTAAAGCTCGAACTCGATGAAAAATCGATATATCAAGCTTGAATCGACTCGATTGTATGACAATTACATAACTACATATATATAAAATGGTAAAAGTGTAATATCATTGAAGCTCGATAAGGACTCGCGAGCCTTACATGCCGAGTATTTTCGAGCTCGACCTCGACTCAAAAGTGTACTCAAGTAGCTCAAGCTCGAGCTTGGCTCGTTTATATCGAGTTGATTTTGAGTAGTTTACGAGTCGATCTCGAATAGCCCGCGAACTAACTCGTCTCGTTTACACCCCTAGATTCTAGGCATAAAATAGTTGCATAACATGTGCATCTTTTCACATTTTTGTTTATAATCGCCTTCCTAAAGACGAATGTTTGTTTATAATCACTTTCCTAAAGACGAATGTTTGTTTATAATTGCTTTCCTAAAGACGAATCAGTGATACCATAAATATAATGTTACATTTCCTCGATACAAAAACCTTTGTCCGAAGATAAACAACACAAGACTTTGTAAAACCTTTGTTTGCAGAAGAGAAAAAATCATTGGAAATACAATACAAAGAACAAAAACTTCCAGAATTACATAATCCTAATTTCAAAAGTTATACATCAAAAAGTTTCCCTAATGTTTTGATATAGATTCCTCATGTGTGTGTGTGTGTGTGCGTAAATGAAAATGTCTTGAAGATTGAATTTTCATCTTAGTATATTACCCATTCCAAATATTCGAGAATCGGGGTGTTCTAAGAATTGAACCCTTCAACCCATTTAAATACCTGAAAATAGTATACACACAAGCTTTCAAATACTCTAAAGCTATCCTGACACTATACAAGCCATGTGTCCGTATCCAATTCATAAATGTTGTAAGAGCCAAAAGTCCAAAGCTCCCTGAAGCGGCAAAACTTCAACATTCACATAGGTGGTTCCTCTTTATTCATGCTCCTGCTTAGCACTTTTTCAAAGAAATCAACCATTAAGAAGTAAATACTTCATCCTCCTTTTCAGCAGGTTCCGAGCACAANTTTTTTTAGATGTTTTCATTGTATAAGTTAGGCCGTCTGTATAAAGCTATTGGAGTTTTATATGTAGATTAAACATACATATAAATATCCTATGGTAAGCAGTTTGTATTTGAGGTTCTTAAACGTTATGTTTTGGAGCTGCTATCATGTTGGTTTTTTAAAATTGCATGTTGCTAATATTTTTATTATAAGAGAATTATTATATTTGTCAACCTGTATATGTACTGTAATTGCTATGCAGTATTCTAGACTAAGCTCAATTTCAGATTCGGGTATATCTATCATTCAGTGTTTCAACGAAAGACATATTCATCATTTTGATTTTTTAATATTACATGTTGCTAATAGCTTTATTATAAAGGAATTAATTTTTTTGTCAACATGTTTATGTACTATAATTGCTATGCAGTATTCTGGAGTAAGTTCAATTTCAGATTTTGGGGGATATCCATCATTCATTGCTTCAACGAAAGTATGGTTAGTTCGTTTGATGAGTGCTTCCTTATAGACCAGGATGCAATATTATGAAGGATCATTATATATATAAAAATTCTAACGATTCTTTAAATGATTACAGCGTGGATAAGCTACGTGGTACGGATGGTCGACTTCCACAGAAGTTACCAACTTTAGAGCCTTTACATATTGAACAAATTAGCTATGAGATAATGGATACCGATACTAATATTGGCTAGGATGATATTGGTATCATCGATGTTCTCTATCTGCTATAATGTTCAATAAGTTAACTTTAACGGCATGATGATATTATTGTTAGTTCACTCTTCCAATAGTAATATAAGTGGAATTGTGAGACATATTAATGTGCTATGTTACTGCTGGTTATTTTTCTATTGTTTGTTCTAAAAAGTATGAGTGGTTTAAATGGATGTCTTTTGTAGCTTATTTGATGAACCTATGAGGTTATTGGAAATCTGGAAAGCTAAATTGGTTCTTCTTTTACGACTTCCAATTTGAGCTTATGAACTTAATTAAGCTAAACCCAAGTTGCTAATCTTATAAGCCACAAACATGAGCTTATTGACTTCTACAGTACCCAATAAGTTCATAAGATCTTTAAAACAGCTTAGACAAATACCCCTTCAATAAGTAATATAAAACGGGAAAAATGTAAATCTAATTAAAAGTATTTGTGATTTACAGGGAATAAAATAGTCCAATCACACCTGATAATGCGATACCTCATGAAGATATCAAGGTACGTAAATAGAAGAATATCAAATTCTACACATAAAAGGTACATATATTATTGTTTGCTGTAGGAAACTTTGTGTATTATTGCCTGAAATCAGTTAAGATTTTAGATATAAATCAGCTTTTTATATTTATATTCCCATTATATTATATGGTCTATGTGCATAACTTACTGTTTAAGTGTTAAACAACAGTTAAATGTGGTGTCAACAAAAGTCGTGAGGAGTTTTCATTGAAATTTGTTGCAGATATGTCTTCAACGGCGTTCATTGAGCCACTGCCTGTGATTGAGTTTGTCAATCAGCTTTTGAATAGGGATATTTCAGCAAGACCGCTATCTCATTCTGACCATGTGAAGGTTGGTTTATGTTTCTGGCTGCAATACTTTGTTAGTTGTTTCTTGCGATATTTTGTTGAGTCAACGATGGGTCTGTAGTTTAATAGTCTCTGACTATAATACATGTATCAGTCAGAAGATGTTGTTGATTATTTTTGCCACTGTTTTTTTTAAAGGTCTCTTTCGGATATTGTTAGTTTATCACTTCTGTGTTTTTGTAATTTTCTTTTGTTTAAAGTTTTCTGTTAGTCATTATTAGAGACATGTTTTTATCTATTTACCCTCACTAGATCAAAACGCCACTAAGAGGAGTCAAGGTTGAAGTTACCGACCGTGGAAACATGCGTAGGAAGTATCACATATCTGATTTGACATCTCAACCAACACGAGAACTAAAGTGAAAAGCAAACCTTAAATTGCAATTTCTATTGTCTGTTAATTTTTTTGTTCAGCTTTCAAGTAAATGAGGTACAATGGAATTTGTTGTTGAGTACTTTCGTGAGACTTATGGGTTTTCGATTCAACATGTGCAATGGCTATGTTTGTAAGTTGGGAATAATTTACTGAGGTAGTGTCCCCTTTACCCAAAAAAAATGTTTGCAAGTTGGAAATACTCAGAGGCCAAACTATCTGCCTATGGAGGTTCTATCATTACTTCATCTCTCTTTATTTAATAGTTCGACATGAAGTGCATCCTAATGTTGTTATTGTTTTCAGGCCTGCAAGTTTGTTGAGGGTCAAAGGTATTCAAGGAGGCTAAATGAGCGACAAAATACTGCTCTTCTTAAGGTCACCTGTCAGCATCCTAATGAGAGAGAGAAGGATATTCTCAAGGTTTGGTTTCATGCTTAGTTAATTTTCCAAGGACCAACTGTATGTAAATTGAAGGAAAGAAAAGGGAATCAATACTTTTTAAATCCTCGAGATAGATTTATGTTAAGAAGAGAAACACCAGGACTTTCTTCTCACCTTTGGGAAGAATTGGAGACAACATAATGGAAATATTCATTTTCCCCCCTCCAAACCAGCCCCATGTATGATCAACGTATTCTTTATTAAGGTTAATCTGTAAAATATATTTATTGGCTACATGTGACTTGCTTGCAGACTGTCGGACACAATGCTTATGCACAAGATCCTATGCTAAGGATTTTGGGATAAAAATTAGTATGAATCTAGCATCTGTTGAACCTCGAATTTTCCCTCCTCCTTGGGTAACATTTCTAAAAGGATGGGCTAACATGGCTTTTGGAGTTGAAGAAGTTGTCTATCCAAACTAAACGTTGCCATCTTTATTTCTTCAAAAATCCTGTGGCTTAGAGGGATAATAATGACTAATTTGTTTACATTCTCAACAGAAATATGAGATAATTTAGTCAACGTCGAAAAACTTAACGTTGCCATATTTATTCCCTGAAAAAAGCCTGTGGCTTAGGAAACTTTAGCACTAAACGATTTGTATTCAGTTCTGATGCCCTAACCATATTGAAAACTGAAGCAGCAAGAAATGGAGTGCAACAGCCAACACATGTTGAGGTGGTATCTGCTTAGATATGGAAGTATGCAATGGCAGCATCTCGAGAAGGCTATGGTTTCGAGAAACCTTCTCTTTTATACCACACAATAAACCTTCAAAGTTAACTTCCAGAAACCGTGTCAAAAGACACTATTGGTAACATGCTTTGGTTCTCAAGCACAGTATGCCCAGCTAGCTATGATACCACGTTGCATGGTTTGGTGAATAAAGTGTACGAAAGTATACTGTGAAGAAAGCACAAGGTGATAATGGGTATGTTGAAATTCTAAGATCTCTCAAAGGAATGGTAGAAATTGAAACAAAAAAAACCTTGGACACCTATTTTTTTCAAGCTGGTGCCAATGACTTGAAAACGGTGATAGCGGTTCATTAATCTTACTAATTAGTCTTACTAATTTATGTTTGTTGTTCTATCGGCAGCTGTAACTGGAATTAGTCTTACTAATTTATGAAGAAGATGACGAGAGCGGTTCATGCTATTGTGGTATGTCTTCTATTGCTATGACGAGAGCGGTTCATGCTATTGTGGTATGTCTTCTATTGCTGGCATATAAATCAATCTTTCGAATTACTTGCAATATTGAATTAAATGTGGAATGGTGCATTAGTTGAAATCTTGATTCCTCATGTATCTATTACATATGCAGGTCCACATTATGTGAAATATGGTAAAATTGAGGGTCTCGATACACTCATTATTGCAAAGGATATAATCACTCCAATTGGTCCTGTTTCTAACATGTTAGTATTTTGTTTGAACCCGAATGCAGAAATAAAAAGCAGAATTTAATGGGAATTCAGTACTTATAAATATTATAACGTTTCTATCAAGAAGAACGAAGAAAATTTCAAAGTCATTCATCGGTATGTGGGATCAAGTAACGTTGCTTTTCTGCTTCTGTTTCATCTAAAAAGTAAGTACGTGAAGCTCATGATTAAAAAGCAATGTGTTTGATATGTTAGACATGATCAAATCTGGTGATCACACTGTATAAAATTTAAATTGTGTTTTCCTCTTGCATACTGATTTGCAGCTGTATGGTGACGAGGGAGGGAGGTTAATAGAAGAAGACGGGATACAAGGTTCTTTTTGATGACGAACTTACGAGTAAAGAAGTAATCAGTCATAGCCTAATAGCTATTATAAAGAATACAAAACATTGTAATTATACAAAACTTTGAACGATAGTTCGGTCGGGTAACGGGACATAATGGGTAAGGTTTAATGGACCTTTTTATGATACAGTTGGAAACGAGTTAGGCTGGTGTACCCTGGTGAGGTTTATAAATTACATGTTTTTACTTTGTTTTTAGTTTGTTTCATATGAACCATGTTGTTTGTTGGCATACATTTCACATTATACTTAATTTATGCATTGTACGCAACATCGTATCATTAACCATTACACACACCACATACGACAAATACCAAAAAATATGGTTTGCTAGGAACTTCTGTTAGAGTATTACATTTTCTCACTTTGGCGCTCCGACTCCTCCCAAACTAACCAGTCAACCAGGTGTGATCAACTAAGTCAAATGAGGGAGAGAGTGATCAATTTATGATCCGGTGTAAGCACAGTGTATCCCCGGGTCGTTATGTCCCGACGAGATTGAAATTGTATTTTGGAAAACGTTTGGGAATGAGTGATTAGATGAAATTGAACAGGAAGAGGATTCTAAGTGAGTGAACTGAGAAATATAAAACAAAATAGCTTAAACAAGCTATATGAACAAGCACGTAAAAAGGAAATGATTTAAAAACGTTTAAAACCTAAAATAACGTATAAAAACAAATCATCAAATATAACTATAGTAGGATTTGCATGCCTTAGCGGCTTAAATGCAAATTAAATAAAAATAAAATATTTACTTATTATTAAAAACTTATTATAAAGTTAAGAAAACCTAAAAACCTAAAACGTGTACGTTTACGTTTAAATAAACGTCTACGTACAAAATAAAAAGTGAAAAGTGATCAATATAACTCCCACAAATGTGAAAATTATATTTTTGTGATCCTAATAATAAAAGAAAATTATTGTTAAAATAAAAATATTTATTAGACTTATTAATTAATTATTATTAATTAAAAACTATTTTAAACTATTTAATAATTACCTAAAAATTAGAAAATGTAAAATAAAGCCTAAGAAAATAAAATAAAAATTTAGAAAAGTCTAAAATAATATAAAAGAATTTCTGAAACTGAAAATATATTTATTACACTATTTATGTATTTATTATTAATTAATTACTATTTATTAATTACTAAAACTATTATTAATTTATTATAAATACTAAATTACCTAAGAAAAATCTGAAACTTTTTATATAATTATTAAATAAATACAGGGACCTAAGAAAAATATAAAAACTATGTGTCCTTAATAAAAATAAGCTAATAAGCAATTAAGCTCCTAAATAGAAGCTATCACTTAGCTTTAAATTGATGTTTTTGTTGTTTTCTTTTTATAGAACTAACAAACTACTGGAAATAACAAATTTTAATGAAAAAAAATGTTTAAAACTTAAAAATAAGCAGAAATGAGCTTATGAGCTCTCACAGTGAGCTTTTGGGCTCACAGTGATGGTTTAAGCTCAAATAAGCTTAATACTAAAAACCAAAAGTAAAATAAGATGAAAATAAGTGAAATGGACTGGAAATGAGAAAAAGGAACAATGAAATTCACTAGAAAGCTTGAAATA